>OX411255.1:7729200-7992913 GCA_948150575.1 Tinea pellionella | reverse complement strand
GTCTTCTTTTTTTTATATATATATAATTTTTATTTTTTTTTTATTTTGGGACGACATGTGACCTCGACTGGTCTGATGGTAAACGCAGTGGAGGTCCATGAGCATTGACGACTAGAGAACCGCTCGCACGGTGGCTCCAGTCGCCACCACTATGCCGGCCTGAGAAGGTGCTTTTTCACGCTCCGCTTGAAGGATCCAAGGTGAAAGGATTGGGAGAATACATGGGAGGGCAAAGCATTCCACTTGTCAATTGTGCGACACATTTTAGCACATCATACGACAGCACTCCGCCTGATGTTAAACTAGAGTGCGATCCATGAACGGAGGCGACTGCTGTCAGAGAAGGGGATCTGCAGACAGCAGTCGCGTCCGCTATGCCGGCTTGATGCCTCTTCACACTGCGTTTGAAGGAACCCATGTTATAGGAAGGGGGAAGGTCGTTCCACAATTTGATGGAACAACAGAAGAAGGTTTGCTCGAACCTTCTCAAGCCGGCATGGTGAAGATAACTGCTGCCTGCAGACATTTCTCTGTAGTAGCAATTATTTCCTCTCATAGTATAGTCACATGTCGTACCGTATAACGCAGGTCTAAGGACCATAGTGAACTTAGAACTTATAACAAAGTAACAGTTAGGTTGAAATTTGAAGAACTAGAACGGGGTTCGAATCCACGCCTATAACCACCAGGCCACGGTCGCTCATTGTACACATATATATCCACTACATTATATATGTATGTGAACGGAAAATTCTTACCTAGAGTCAAAGCTGAAGTAGGTTTGATCGGTGAAGTTGTCAGCGTGAAAGACAATTTTAACAAAGTTAGTCTCCGAGATGAATGTTTGAGGCTGCTCAATCTCTCCGCAGAACAATCCTGGCTCCTTTCGGTTCGAGACGTCCGTCTTTGCATTTCCATCTACTATCTGAAATATTAAATATTATTTAGCTTCGAATTTAATATTTAAATAGCCAGGCCACATATAACACGAACAATCTGTGTCATTGCGTACATGTTTAATTATTATTACACTTGGTTTCGGGTTTGATTCCCAGTTAAATGATGTATGATCGTACTTATCGAAAAAAAACGGTATTCAACTTAAAAGATTTTATGCGGCTTACTATTGCTTTTATATTGGTTAACTAGTAAAGTAGCCAAGTATAACGAGAGGAATGTGAACTGTCAATCTAAGATGGTACATGCTCGTCTCCTTAAGCCGGCATAGTGAAGGCGACTGCTGCCCGCACAGGTTTCTCTGTAGTAGCAGTTGTTTCCATTCATGCACCGCACTTTAGCTTTACTACAGGCGGAGTGTTGTCACATGCCGAGCTACAATAAAAATTAAAAAAAACTAGACCTGAATATTTTGAAAGCTTTGTTATTCGCGAAAAAAGTATATTTTTTTTATTCAATTAAAACATATTCGCGCGAAACCTATGAAGGTATTTGCCTTCGAATCTGGGTATCATAACTTTGACCTTGTCTTGTGGATGAATAAACTGACGGCTTGGCCACACAACGAAAAAAGAACTACGAGCGAATTTTGACGTTTAGAGAGACTGTTGAAAAAAGTTAATATACGACGTAATACACGATTGATGTTTTTATTTCTCTGCTTCTCCAATATTCCTACAACTGTATTGACTATAAAATACAATTTATTGAGTAATGAAAAACGGCGAAACATCCCCTAATTTTCCACTCTTAGAGATGGAATATTTTCTTTAAATTGAAACAGTACCAATGCGGACATATACTCTATCCAACAAAAAAAGAATCATCAAAATCGGTCCACAAACGGCGGAGATATGAGGGAACATCGCCACAAAAAAAAATACACGACGAATAGATAACCTCCTCCTTTTGAAGTCGGTTAAAAATAAATAAATAAATAAAACAACAGTTTAAAAAATAAAAAAATACATGACGAATAGATAACCTCCTCCTTTTGAAGTCGGTTAAAAATAAATAAATAAATAAAACAACTGTTTAAAAACTAATTTTCGTATCGGATGCAATCGCTGTAGATAATGAAGTTTTCGAACGGTTCGTCGATCTGACTAATTAATTTTTGAACTTTCAACAAAGTTAGCGAGGAAAGAAAACCGAGCGAACTTATTCCGAACTTAGGAAATTGGTTCGACGTAATTAGGGACCGTTTGGCAGTTTGACAGCTGGCTTCATGCGCTTAAGTGAATCACGCTTTTCTAAGTACAATTAGATTGACAATAAATTGAATAAAGGGTGAAGACTGAAGAGGCCTTAACTTACAAAACAACGTTGTTACTCTACAATTATTCTCTTAGAAAGGAGAATGCCCTTTTCTGGGCCCACTTGATACCTAACAGTATGGTAACAAATAATATCTTATTTTTTTATTATATCATTCTAATTATATTAACACATCATTTACCAATCAATAGACGATGTTTAATTACATAAAAAGCAAATATCATCAATTATTAAAGCATTTAAAATAATAATAACCTCAAATATTGCATCAGAAAACATCTAATTACTCAAAAACCCGGGTGAAAAATTTAAAACTCATTGGTGATAAGGTAGTAGATTTATTTTTCTACTAAACTAAAAATCATCGACAAACTCGAGAAAAAAATTGTGGGCCCATTTGTATTAGGAGAATGGGCATTCTCTTTTCTAAGAAAACAACTTAAATTATTTTGTAGCATGTTTGAATTTTTTTTTTATTGTAGCTCGGCAAATGACAACACAAAATACAAGACTAAACTAAGCCTGATGTTAAGCTAGAGTGCGGTCCACGAATGGAAACAACTGCTACCATAGAGAAATGTAGATTGAAAGCAGCTCTTCTCGCTATACTTCAAATTCCTCCCGAAACGCGACAAGGTTACAGTTACAGTTTATACAGTTTCGGTACTATCAATCGTGAAGCGTCTATTACGATACGCTCCAATAGATTCTCATTTATTTAATTTATTTTTTAAATGCTAAGTTAGTGCCTGTATCGAGGGCACTGAGCGACCAAAGTACATATAACATAGTTACATTAGTACCGGTCTTTAGCGAGGTTCGAACACGGGTCTCATGGCCGTTCTAGTGGGTCTAAGTACATTTTAATCTTTTTTTTTTATCGTAGCTCGACATGTGACAACACTCCGCCTAATGTAAAGCTAGAGTGCGGTCCATGAATGGAAACAACTGCTACCACAGAGAAATCTCTACAGGCTGCAGTTGCCTCCACTATGCCGGCTTGAGGAGACGAGCATGTACCATCTAAATTGACAGTGCACACTTCTCTCTTATACCTGGCTACTTTCAAACTATCCCCGAAACGCGACAAGGTCACTTCACGGGTGTTACATTCGAAAGTGGTGGTACTTCTTCTTAGAGAATGTATTTTATGTTTACATAATATATATTTTTCAAAGTATTACAAAATAAAAAATTTAAATTCTAATCCGCGGGGAATAAAATAAAAGAATATTCTTAAAAAAATCTGTCTGAGCTTAACAAGAAAAGTTAAACCTTTGATCTTTGCGAATAAAACGAATTTTATTTTTTAAATCGTGACTCTGATTCCGCCATTTTGAATTATACTCGTATCTTTCCTTCTTACCTTAATTTTTGTTACGAGTTTTGAAATTATTATTTATCGTTTACCACAGATTTATATATTGTAAATCAAATTGCATTATGTGTAAAAAATATTATTGTGGATGGTTACTGGTCTAGTTTATTTATTTATTTATTTATTTAAAGCTTAGTGTAGCGTGCACACAGGCGAACTTAATGCTAATTAGCATTCTCTTCCAGCTAACCTCCGTGTTTAGGACAGATGTGAGCGAAGAGAAACAGGTTTTTAAACAAATATAATTACATTTCAAAAAAATACAACTAAAGTCTAGATGTATATAAATATATATACACATGCATACAAATACTATACATAAAATATAACTATATAATATATTAATACATAGTTTACTTTTCCTGGTACCATTAGTTTCAAGTTTTAGTGCATATAGATATTTAAAAAAATTGTAAAAGTAACGCATTTTGTGATTGTTGAGGACGGCATAGCGAAGGCGAACTTTGCAGAAATCTCTGTGGTAACAGATGTCTCAGTTCATGAACCGCCCCCGAGCTTGTTACATGCCGCACTACCACACGGAAAGAAGATAGTAAAAGATAAATGTGTGCTGGAATTCATTTCTATTTTTTCTAATGGGACTACACTCATGAAATATATAGATTAACACACCTGCATATATCCTTTATGACATGTAGTTCCATTAATTAACGTCCCAACTTTAAACTTCTTAAATCTTATCCTCAAAATCCAGTCTTTTGGGGACCCCCTGAAGGCGCGAAACCGATAAGTGCATGTGAGGGGTCGTCCGAAGTTCTCTGCCGTCACAGGAGGCGATGCTACATCTTCATAAATTTCAACTGTCTTGTTGCAGTGCTCGCGTTTCGGATCTGCAAACGAAATGATAATATATCATTGTTTGATTTACATTACTGGGTAATTTTAGGCCTTATAACAAAATTTTAATAGGATCAGACGATGTATAATGGATACATAATTTGTATTTTATTGACTTAAGTAAGTGTGTCGTTGAGTTAAAGGTTAAGTAAAATGCGTGTATAATAATAATAATAATAATAATAATAATAATAATAAGCCTATTTATTCCCCAAAAATTAAATTAAAATTAAAAAGTTATGTCAATAAAGAAAAATTAATGTCTAAGTTGGGACACCCAGTGACGGGTGTAGGCCTCCTCCATCGATCTCCAGACGTCTCTGTTCTGAGCGAGTCTTGTCCACTGGGTACCAGCAAAAGAGACTATGTCGTCTACCCAGCGTTTCCTTGGCCGTCCGCGAGTTCTTGATGCGTCTTTTGGGTACCAGTTTGCGTGTATAAGATTATAAAATCTCTCCATTTAATATAAATATTTTCTTATTATTTTTTCTCATGTTTCTGTCCTAAAATAAATACTCAGCACACCGACTTCTGTAGCAGAATTACATTTTCACTCTAGAGACAAGAATAGACCGGATAGAGTCAAAAAAAACTCCGGTTAACTTCGGTAAAGTTCGGCGGACAAACTACAAACGAACTACACTTCCTTACACAGTACCAAAGTTGGTGTTGAGAAAAATATCTCTTCCAAGTGTAATCTAACAAAAAAAAGTTGAGCAAAACAATGTTGAAGTTCTCCTTGTAAAGGCTTGTATACACTATGGCAAATTTTTATTGGACGATAAATGCCGTTTTATAATATTATAAAAAAGGTATAAAATAATTTTTAAAAACTGTCAATTACGGGCATTTGTGATTTATTTATGCGGTGACATGTTACGCACTTCTCTTATGATTTTGTACTAAAGACGATTACTGTCGCAGATATCAAATAGTGTAGTGGACTAATAGACTAGATAGAATAGAATAGACAATACTATATTGATGCTGTTAATTTTAGTTAATAAATTATACGACTTCTACCCTAATAAAATCTTCTAACATTTTATGTCAAAATTGATTTAGTGATTTTTTCTCCAAAAAAGGATATGTAAGCTAAATGTGTATTTTATATTTGATTTATTCTTTTGTTTTTATTTTTAATATAAAATATTAATAAAAAATAAAAATAAAAAACTACTTTTTTTTTGTAAAATCAAGGCAAATAATCTGTAGGTACTTATGTACATTATATGAAAGGTTTACGTTTGAAGACATAATCCTTTTTGAAAGAGCAATTCATATTACATTTTAAACAGTTTGTTTCCTATTGTACTTCCTAAATTCGTCCAGTTATTTAAATGAAAATATAAGACCGTGAACATTTCTCTGTGGTAGACGTTGTCTCCGTTCATGGACCGCACTCTAACTTAACATCAGGTCACCTGCGGAGCTACTGTAAAAGAAAAAGAGAATGCTCATTCGCCTAAGAGAAATGGGCCCACAATTTTTTCTCTCGTTTGAAGATTATTTTTAATTAATTTTGTAGAAAAATAAGTCTACATTCCTTATTACCAATTAGTTTTAATTGTTTCACCTAGGTTATTGAGTAATTGAATGTTTTCTGATGCAATATTTTATGATAAAATGCAATAATAAATTAGGGATATCTGTTTTTTATGTAATTAAACATTGTCTATTGATTGGTAAATGATGTATCGATATAATTAAAACGAATTAATAAAAAAATAAGATATTTTGTCAAAATTTTATTAGGTAATAAGTGGGCCCGAAAATGGGGATTCTTCTTTAAAAACCAATTTTCTATAAGTTCTTTTGATTAAAGATTAAATAAGTGTTGAAGTCGCTATAGAAACCTACCCTTGAAGATAGTTTTTAATTTAGAAGTACGCATATCATATGTGACCGACCTTTATTTAAAAAAAACAAACTCGAATAACATTTTAGGGGTCGCATTCGAAGCAAACTTTCAAACACAGCGACGAGAAACCTACGTACCCTATAAAACGATTCATTTCAAAGCACGTACCTCACTTTGATCATTTCTATTTACAATTATTTAAGCGGCTTACGTCATGGTTTCTATTAATGTAGATACCATTTCATTTGATGTATTGATTAGTGTATAAATTACTTTTTAATAATTGAGTTCGGAATAATTCCATATAAGTAACGTTGCTAAAAGATTCCAGGCTTGTCAATGTTTCCACTCTCCCAATGCGACAAACTCGCAGGGGCCGCAGGAGACGAGAGTTTTCTAACTAGCCAATGAGCGGCAACTCAAGTCTGCCACTGTTATAATTATGGCGCGGGAGTGTGTGTGTTCCTCTCGAAAGGGGGTTGCAAAAGCAAACATAAAAGTGAAGGAGCCGTCATCATCAGGCCTGTGTCTCTTTGAGGTATTTGCATGTTGGTGAAGGGTCTAACATTGACAGCTGATGTGACTGTGTACCTAACCTCGCTAACATTGATTAGCTGAAATTGCAAAGTAGTGTTTAAAAAATAATTTTGGTTATGCATTTCCGCAAAGTAACGTCTAATAATACGAGTGCAGTCTCGTTGCGTCCTCGGTCGATCAAGGTGCAACTAGCAGCCGTGCTGCTGGAGCTCCTCGTAATCATCATCAAGAAACAGTCCGTAGTTGTGCATAGTGAGAATAGCCGTGCTATTTTAGTGACTGACTTTCGTTGTCCATTGTTGCCGTGCCATACGCAGTCGTACTGTTGGTGTAAGACTTCGAAGCAGCCCATCATCGTGCCAGGAATCGTATTCCTCAGGACATTCATCAGCGACGTTCGCTAAATCGTAATTAACTGTATGTGTACGCGCGTGACAAGCACCAGATCGAGAACCAAGGCCATACCACCATAAGCTCAAGGCGGTGTGGAAGCAGGTGGGTGAACTCGTTGTTCTCGTTAAAGTATGGCAAGATCGTGATGCCTAGTGCACATACATTCTGTGCTATCGAATCGCAGGGTTAGATAAATATAGCTGAGTTCCTTACAAGGCTATTTGCTCCCCACAAAAGGTTAATGTAGAATTCGTGAAGAGACTGTGACGCATTTCGGAATCAGGTTGAAGTTCCTAGGTTTAGCGAGAGGAGTATGCACTGTCAATCTGATTGCTGCCTGTATGCATTTCTCTGTAGTGGCAGTTGTTTCCGTTAATGGACCGCACTCCAGATTTACATCAGGCGGAGTGTTGACATATGCCGAGCTACAGTAAAAAAGTATATATTGGGAATTTTTGATGATCCATCTTACATAAACTTTGATATACAACTTCTCACACCATAATCCTACACACATACGAGTACACAACAAGCTCTACATTCGAAAACTTTCCACGCAAGACTAACAAAAAAACTTTTCTTTTTGTTTACAGACGAAGCCCCGTTAGCCCCCCCTAGGGGATTTAGGGGGTTGTAGGTGAACTTTGAACCACCCTAGGGTAAAAAGCGTGCGCTATCTATCAACCTCTGTCAATAAAGTTAAAAAGAAATATAGAGTTTTGGCGGCAAAATGTATGATGTAGTTAGATAATATTATTATTTGATATAAGTTTTACAAATATAATATACTAGAATAGAAGAATAGATCTGTGTTTCCCGACACGTACAACATAGGTCTCTTCAAATCGAAGGAGAACAGGTACCTCACAGGCAGGCGTGCTACACCTTACACCACATCACTGCTTAACACCAGGCAGGGTGTGGTCAAACGCTTGCCTCTTAAGCATAAAAAAAAAAAAGATGACGGTGTCCGGTGTTGCCTGAGCTTATTAAGTTAACATCAGTGAATCAATGAATCATTTAAATAAATAAATTTATTATTATTTTGTTTTTAAATTTTATATTAGTAACCACAGATCTTCGTAAAAATATAGATGTGAACATGAGTTTCTGTTGTTATATAGTTTTTTTAAATTGTAGTTCGGCATGTGACAACACTCCGCCTGATGTAAAGCTAGAGTGCGGTCCATGAATGGAAACAACTGCTACTACAGAGGAACCTGTGCGGGCAGCAGTCGCCTCCACTATGCCGGCTTGAGGAGACGAGAGATATAATATATTGAAAATCATCACAATGATTTAAAATCTCGCGCTCTTCGAGATTAAATGAAAGGAAAGTCTTGATTTTTAGCAAAATACTGTTTTATTCTTTTTTAACATTAAGTGATGAAATCTTAATTAATCAATTGTTCAAAATGATAGTCATTATTTTCAATACATAGCTGAATTCGACGCCTCAAGGAGTGTACTGCATTCCACATCACAAGGTTATTGATTCCGTTCAAAATATTCCCTAACGCTAGTTTTAAGTCATCAATTTCATTGTACGTACATTTGTAAATGTTAAATTTAGTTTTGTTCATGATATTTTAAGGTTGTTATATCAGTTGGTAAATAAATAACGAACATTCGAATAACTTATTGATGCGAAAAACTTCATTTCGCGCCGCAATAAATATACACGAGTTTTGTTTTTGCATTTTCATTGTAGTCTGTGTTGCAACATAGACATTACAATTTTTATTGTAGCAGTCGCCTCCGCTATGCCGGACGAACCAGGAGACGAACGAACACCACTAGGTTGACACCGCACACTCCCCTCGATATGGCTTCTTCCAAACTTCATATTTAAAATTAAGTATTAATTTTATTAGTGAACTTTACTGTATGACGCTACAAAGTTTGACGCGATCTATATACGTATTTAAAAAAACTATTTATATAATAATTCAGGTAAATAAAAATCGTATTATTTACGAGTTAACGTCCCTAAAATCTGTGACCCAAAAACGAAACGTAACATTAATTACAATTTAAAACTTTCAGTTTTAATTGCATTAATTAAACATAAATATGAACACTGAACAACTCGGGAATAATGAGAAACAATTTTAAGTAAAAAATAACTAGATTAGAAACTTTATTGTATAATTGGATCGTAGTACAAAGAATGGTAGGCAGATTAATGATGGTAATTCGCCCAGTCTGCTGTCCTGGGGTAGTACCACCACTTTCAAATGTAACACTTGTGAAGTGAGTTACCCGGGAAGGCAAACTAGGCTACTGTTTTATTGTAGCTCGGCATGTGACAACACTCCGCCTAATGTAAAGCTAGAGTGCGGTCCATTAATGGAAACATCTGCTACTATAGAGAAATCTCTACGGGCAGCAGTCGCCTCCGCTATGCCGGCCTGAGGAGACGAGTATGCACCATCTAGAGTGACAGTGTACACTCCTATCGCTATACCTGGCTACTTTCAAACTGCTCCCGAAACGCGACAAAATCGCTTCACGGGTGGTGGTACTACCCCAGGACGGCAGACTGGACAAATTACCATCATCAGTCTGCCTACCACTCTCTAATAGTGTCTATAGGCACTGAGCGACCAAATTACATATAATAAAGTTAAATTGGTATCGGTCAGAGTTTAGCGAGGTTCAAACACGGGACTCATCGATCGTGAGTTCACGCATCTTACCGCTAGACCTCGGCTACTCAAACGCTTCTAGGAAGTCCATATACTACTGTTTTAATTAAATTGTGGAACGACCTTCCTATTCACGCCTTTCTTCCCTTCTACAACCTGGGATCCTTCAAGCGCAGTGTGAAGAGGCATCTCACAAAACCAGTATAGCGGACGCGACCTCTGTCTGCGGATATCCTTCTCTGATAGCAGTCGCCTTCCTTAATGGATGGCTTACTATCATAGCATGATTCTAACTTAACATTAAGCGGAGCGTAGTCATACGACCGGCTAAAATTAAAATATTTCGAGGTTTGGGGAAAATTGCCGGCGCTTCCTGTGCGGATATCTTTGTAAAAATATTATCGTTCAAAAACCATATTTATTGATGACGTAATTTCTCATGAGAAAACTCAAACAAGAGTGTCTGTGACGTCTTCAACATTTATTTGTGAAAGGAGAATGCCCATTCGCCTAAGAGAAATGGGCCCACAATTTTTTTCTCGAGTTTGTTGATGATTTTCAGTTAATTTTGTAGAAAAATCAGTCTACGTTCCTTATTACCAATCAGTTTGAATTATTTCACTCGAATTATTGTGTAATTAAATGTTTTCTGGTGCAATTATACATCATCTAATGATTGGTTAAAAAAAAGATTTATTTTAGAATATTGTTTGTTACCAAACTATTAGGTATTAAGTGGGCACGTAAATGGGCATTCTCCTTTCGTAGAATCTTCTCGGTCTTTGTTGCAACAATTTTCCCAGTCGACTTATTTTGAAGAAGTAAGAAAATAACCGTAAATAAAATTTTTCCAACACCTTTATATTTTACAGTCTGGGGTTATGTTTCAAAGGTAATTTACTACATTGTGTCACGAATAGGGTAGGTAGGTACTGTACATTTTTTTTTTGTTTATTCTTTTTTTTCACGTACCACTTTCCACTCACTTAGAATCACAAAAAAGTGGTCGATAGTTCAACCACTTTTAACCCATTTCTGTGCTTGGAAAGTGGTATGTGGTGGGCTAAGAATGAGTTTGAATTGTCAAAATCAATAATTTGATATTCGTTAAAAGCTTTACATTTCAATGAAGTAAACAAACATAATTTTATTTACAAAATAACAAATTAAATCTATAACTACAAGAATACGACCGCTCGCCAATTGGTCCCCTCTGCAGTGCGACGAGTAACGGGTATATTTCATTTTAACATTTTTTATAAGTCCCTAAATCGTTATTGTTATCTTTTTAACTATTTTTTTTATTGTAGCTCGGCTAGAGTGGGGTCTATGAATGTTAACAACTGCTACTACAGAGAAACATGTGCAGGCAGCAGTCGCCTCCACTATGCCGTCTTGAGGAGACGAGCATGTACCATATAGATTGACAGTGCACACTCCTCTCGTTTTAATTGAAAACGGATACTTCTTCTTGTATAAACACCACGCACATTCGACTCTAGCCGGTATAGCTATGGCTGCTGCTACCTCCAGACAGCTCAGGTGGAGTGAAGAGTCGGTCGATTAATAAAAGAAAGTCGTCATAAACAAACACACAAATAAATATATTACAGTATCATTTTATATTATAAAAAAAAAATCTTTATTAGGTACAAAAACATGAGATAAATTACATGAGTTGAGGACCCCGTACTAGACTATAGTCTGTATTACGGGTATCCTCGCTCTTTTCTAATACACGTTAACAAAATTACAAAAGAAAACACTGTGTGTAACATAAACGTGTTGCATAATTTTCAGATAAATAAACTATAAATTATTAGTTAAAAGATTTTCAGTTTCACTAAAGTTTAACTCCACTAGAAAGTCAGATACGTATATTATATAATTATAATCATAAATATTTAATTTCTTATGTATAAAGTGATATAATTGTGAAGACAGATTGTAAAATTATCTATTTGCAAACGCGGTTTTACAAAAGATCATCTTACATGGATCTCGTTCACGTCTTTTTTTTATTAATTACTGAGTGCCCGTGTGACCCAAATTAATTATGGGGCATATAAGTAAGCACAGTCTGAACGATACCAGACGTCGATGGCGACGATGGTACAACCCTCTTTGAAGATAGGACTTATTACATTACGATAAAATCATTTGTCCATTTAATTTATATTGAATAAAATGTTTTAAATATTATACAATTATTAGGAGACTGAATCGATTTCTTGGAATGTCTTTCTGTATGACATAGCACTTAATTAATATAGAAATTAGTTTATTTTTAAATTTTATTGTAGCTCGGCATGTGACAATACTCCGCCTAATGTAAAACTAGAGTGCGGCATGAATGGAAAATAACTGCTACTACTAGAGAGAAATCTCTACAGGCAGCTTGCCACTATGCCGGCTTGAAGAGACGAGTAGGCACCATCTAGAGTGACAGTGCATACTCCTCTCGTTTCACCAGACTACTTTCAAACTATTCCCGAAACGCGACAAGGTCACTTCATGGGTGTTACATTCGAAAGTGGCGGTACTACTCCAGGACGGCGGACTAGGCTAATAACCATCATCAGTCTGCCTACTACTCTTTAATAGTGCCTATAGGCACTGAGCGACTAAAGTACATATAACATTTTATTTGTGGCTTGACATATTATGACAACACTACGCCTAATGTTGAGCTAGAGTGTGGTCCATGAACTGCAACAACTGCTAGCAGTTCTACAGGCAACTGGCCTCCGCTATGCCAGCTTAAGGAGATCAATATGCACCTTTTTTTAGCTCGTCATATGACCGCACTCCACCTGATGTTAAGGTAGAGTGCGATCCATGAACAAAGATGACTGCTATCAGAGAAGGGGATCTGCAGACTGCAGTCGTCCCCGCTATGCGGGCTGTGCAATGCCTCTTCATAATGCGCTTGAAGGATCCCAGGTTGTAGGAAGGAGGAAAGACACGTCTTAGAAGGTCGTTCCACAAAATAGCCTTCCACGGTGACACACGACCACTAGACCGTACAAGTAGACCTATGTAGTGTTCTTCCGACAAAGATAATAAGCCACATAGTAAACAATAGTGAAATCTTAGAATCTTTAACAAAAGAAGAAAAAAGAAGAAACGAGAGTAAAGTAATCAATTGATAGGAAATATATGATTGAATTGTTTTGTAGTAGTTAATTGAATAGTATTTGATTAATGGTTGGGCTACACTAACTGTGAGCATGCAGGTCGAGGGGCATGTGTTACAACGCACACGTTACGCATACGCTAACAAAAATATGCAAATTAGTAATTATTATTTCTAAATTATTGTGAAATTGCAAGTACATTTAAAATTAAAAGGAGAATGCCCAATCACCTAATTGGCCTAAGTTTATTTTCCCGAATTCATCATTGATTTTTTGTAGGAAAATAACTCTACATTAATTAATAATTCATTTTTTAATAAAAGTGACAACTTTGCCTGCTTCTGATGCAATGTTTGAGATATTAAATGCTATAAAATTATTTATATCTGTTTTTTTTAATGTAATTAAACATTGACTATTGATTGATAAACGATGTGTGCCACGGTGAATGTTCAGCAGAAATCCACGATCTAATCCCTCCTACCCCACATCGCTTGAGGTCGACGCGTGCAGGCGATCGAATGCATCGCCTCGCCGTCGAAACAATCCCCTCGCGGACAAAAAAGTTCGGGCAATCCTTCTTCTGTCGCTCCATCAAATTGTGGAACGACCTTCCCAGTCACGTCTTTCCCCCTTCCTATAACATGGGATCCTTCAAGCGCAGTGTGAAGAGGCATTTCATTAAGCCGGCATAGCGGGCACGACTGCTGTTTGCAGATCCCCTTCTCTGACAGCAGTCGCCTCCGCTCATGGATCGCACTCTAGCTTAACACCAGGCGGAGTGCGGTCATATGACGTGCTAAAATAAAAAAAAAAAAAAAAAAAAAAAATGTGTTGATATAATTTTTGAATATTACGTTTTTAACAAATTATTTAGATATCAAGTGGGTTCAAAACTGGGTATTATCCTTTAAATATAATAACATTTATCAAGAAAAGTAAAGTATATATCTTTTGGAATATCTAAGCATGTATAAAGCGTGTACAAATAATAAAACTCCTTAATTAAATTAAGTATAGGTATATACTTCTGTTCACCCCTTTTAACACAATCTGACACATGTTTATTTACACATACTTAAAAATATCAAAAGCAACATTTCTTAGCACATATAAATTTAAATTTACAACCCTTAGAAACCTCCCTAACGATTTAACTTTCCTCTAAATAGTCATACTAACGTTTACGTAGAGAACTCGGCACCCTAAAATTGCTTTAATAAAATACACAAATATATTTCCAACCCCTCTCTCGTGCTGAGAGTAAATCTATAAAATGGATGACTGCTCTTGTATCTGTGTGATATTTCGCTTTGTATTTTATTTTTACTTTGTAGCCAACATACGAATTTTAACCAAACTGAGGTTTCGCCGCGACCCTGATGACTGCATGCATAGCTTTTAAAACGTCGCCGTCACAATAAGAATTTAGTTAATAGACACTAAGTTAGGAAAGGACACGAGGGGAGGGGAACTATGTTTACTCAGCTATAGTAGTAGAAGTCTAGCCGTCAAATTCCACATTATATGAAATATTTAGAAAAGTGCACGAATTATTTCAATACTATCATTTTTCAGCATAAAGTCTTCACTTGAAAATGATGGTACTATCCCAGGACTACCACTCTTAAAAAGTTCACTTCAAAGTTAAATTATTATTTTTAATAGAAATACCAATTTTATTTAACCAAATTTATTAAAAACCACCACTTTCGAATGTAACACCCGTGAAGTGACCTTGTCGCGTTTCGGGAATAGTTTGAAAGTAGCCAGATAGAACGAGAGGAGTGTGCACTGTCAATCTGGATGGTGCATGCTCGTCTCTTCAAGCCAGCATAGTGGAGGTGACTGCTGTCTGTAGATATTTCTCTGTAGTAGCAGTTGTTTCCATTCATGGACCACATTCTAGCTTTACATCAGGCGGTGTGTTGTCACATGCCGAGCTACAATAAAAAAATAAATAATAATAATAATGAATTATTTAAAAATTGGTTTGTTTAGTGGCATGGAGGACCTTATTTGTATGGCATAGTTGAAGCGAATAATAGTGGTATGAACAAGTAAAGGAATTAAAGGCCAATAGATAATATGTGATGTTAGAGCTGATATTACGTTACCAAATTCAGTAATTTAAACGACTCCGCTTTAGTATTCATGTTACCGATTCCCCTTCGCGGCTAAGGTCGTAGCTGAGCTAAATTACTTTAATAAAACACCGGAGTAAATTCTCCCTTCTTCCTTTGAAATATTAGGTCACACAGAAATGAGAACTGGGGAGGGGACAATGAAGATCGTTATGCTAATTCCGAGGAGAGATTTTATTATGATTTTACGTTTGTGTCCGAACGCGGTGGATTTGCTCACTAACTTTATTGTCTTTTCAAATTAAATTGTTGCTTTTGTTTCAAATTTTATTAAATATATATTATTTGAAGGAAAGTTACTTCGAAATTTTAAAGTATCGAAAAGAGGCTTCAATAATTTTGTAACAATGTAACTGTCACACGTCACTCCATTCAAATTGCTTTTTTTTTTTTTATTGTAGCTCGGCATGTGACAACACTCCGCCTGATGTAAAGCTAGAGTGCGGTCCATGAATGGAAACAACTGCTACTACAGAGAAACCTGTGCGGGCAGCAGTCGCCTCCACTATGCCGGCTTGAGGAGACGAGCATGTACCATCTATTGACAGTGCACACTCCTCTCGCTATAAATAATTCAAATTGCTTATACTATCAAAATGCTTTATTGATAAATTCTGTATTTTTTATTCTTATATCACTATCTTATAAATCTATCGCATTTCATCTTTCCATTTACCATAACACAAAATACACATACAGCTTTTATTGATTCTATTTTGTTTGTCATCTGACATGTGAATGCTCTCTGTTGCAGTGAAGTGAATGAAAATGATATTTATTTATCAGAAATAAAAATATCATTAAGTGTTCGTGAACGGGTGGGAGTGTGGGCAAATAATTCAAAAGCAGAGAACGTGTGTTTACATTTTCCCTCCAAATCTCCGTAGGAAGTTTTAGTAAAGATTCTACCACTTTACTGAAGCTATTTTTGACTTGATTGGGACTCGACACTGTTTAGTGTGATGAATAAATGACCCGTGATGTACGACAATATTAACTTTTTTTGGTGGCATTATAACAATTTGCCAGTGTCAAAGTACATATTTTTGCATCAAGTTAATAACATTGTGCATCACGAGTCATTCATTCATCACACTAAACAGTCAGGTCAAGTCTCAGTCAAGTCAAAAATTGCTCCAGTAAAATGGTAGAATCTTTACTGAAATTTCCTACGGAGTTTTGGGGAGAAAATGGAAACACAGGTTCCCTTTTTTTGAATTGTTTGCCCACACTCACGCACGTTAACGAACACTTAATGGGTAATAATCTACCATATTACACATTAACACTCGAAGAAACACAAGTTTAGGAAAATAATTCAAGACAGATAACCTGACGTCTCAAGACAAAAAAACCTAATATTAACTTGATATAAATATTTACTTTGACACTGGCAAATTGTTATTATGCCATAAAAAAAAAGATACCCGTATAACACCCTCTAATCTAGTTAAGCATTTAGACATAGTTCGGTCAACCAATCATAGTGTCGATAATCAGCTTCCAGAGTCACGTTGAATAGTGAGATGAATGTTATTGCCAGCTTGTCTCGTATTAAATAGTATAGTATTAAAAATCTATAGTGAAATGTGGTACCATAAAATACTTATTTTTGAAGTGGATAAGATAAATGGAGCGTGGACACGGGGGACCATCGAATAGGAAGTAATGAACCAAAAATCATGTGTAACCATTCCTTACACACGACCTCTTTTAAAGGGGATTGTCACTTCACAACATAACACTTTTGTTTTATTACATATTTCTTTTTTTTTTTTTAAATAAAACAACCACAGAAAAATGTCTGCAGCCAATTGTCCCCCCAAGGCTTCAATAACTTTTTTATATGCTACATAATTTTGTAAAATAAATGGTATCCGGCGTTACTTTGTAGAAATCCATAATCAAAAATCTTTTCAAAAACTACCCGCATGTACAAGTAATTTCGTAATACTGTCTTTACCTTTGAAAAACCTTTTTCACTTGCACAGTTTTTTCTAAAAATATTAACCAACTAACCAAAAGAAATATCAAATAAAAGTAGAACCATTTTTATTACCACATTATTATAATAATTTTTCCTCGCGTAAGTAACCGCTGACGTAACAGCAAACTCATCACATATCCAACGACCAATAACAAGCCACTAAAAGTTACTGGCACAATAACACTTCGGAAACCGAACATTTTATTATCAGAAACCAACTTTACTGTCCTTCGGGGTTGTAAAAACCCTTACGAGAATATAGGGTCCAATCAGTAAATGTCCCATGGGAGTGTTAACTACTGACTTACATGGAATATATAAGTCACTGGAATGGCTAATCTTATTTTGAATTTTCACATCTTTAATATATAATAAAAAAATATTCTAATAAAATAATAAAATATGTTTACTATCGCGTTTATTTTGATTAGTTTTGACGCGCAGTTTCACGATCAATTTAATCTAAATAAACGCAGCAACGTAGTGACGAAAACAACGTTAACCGTTAACCGTAGAACTGATATTTTAATATAGTGAGATGTGTCTTATAAGGATTTCGTAGACACAAAGGGCTTACGCGTCCAAGCGTTCCGACTTCCACGTTCACATTCTGCGTTCAAGCATCCCAGTAAACCGTTACGCGGTCAGAATGCCTGCTGTGTGAGCACGTATATTTGACGTATTAACAAAGAACGCAAAATGCAAACACGGAACGCTTGAACGCGTGACTGCCTTTTGTCTGCGAATTCCCATACACGTGATTTATGCGTCGTAATGTATTGTATATAAAACGACTAGTAAACAATGTATATCGGGCTTTAGAAAGAGATAATTGACGGCTTCGTATAGCTTCGTCTCTGTCGTTAGTATCTTCGTGTTTCGTGTGACAAAGATGACGATCAATGAAGCCACAACTAGCTTACGAACAACCAGTCCAATAACTTTAAAAAAAAATTTATTTCTTAAATAAATAGTTCTCTAGGATTAGATATTGTGTGATATAACTATTTGTATAAATTTTAATCTCGCCTTATCCAGTGAAGTTATATTGTCCATGTCAAAGTCCAAGGGCTGGATAATTTGCACTCCCCCGATACTTCGTACTAAGGGTTGTTAAGCTGTAATTGTTAGCATCGATCAATAGCCGTGGGGAAAAAGATTACACTAATTGCTTACATGTTTTAGAGCGATTGTACGCATCATTTGCTTCTTATATTTATATTAACACAAGGGGTCTGTGTTAGACTCAACGTTACCAGATTTTTTTTTGCCAAGTCGGGATTTCGGAACTTTTTGAGTAAAAAAAGCGGGATTCTTTCTTCGAAAGCGGGACATACTAAAAACATATATAATCAGAATTGTTTAAATGTGTAACTTTGAGTTTTAAATTACGTTAACGTGACAATAGATAGCAAAAATAGCCATAGAAAATGTACTTTAATAAAAATATGATATTTTTTTTAGATTTACCTTATCGTTAGGTCTTCTTATGGCCGGTTTCTAAATTCTTCGGTTTGCGTAACAAACCATTATAAACATACAAATCTGACAGATCGTAAACGATAGTTATATCAAAATATATGGGGAATGTGTCCGTTAGAAAAATGTGGTGTTTCAAATAATAGTCTGAAGAGTGAGTTACAATTAGGAGATTAACTAAAAAGATTTATTGCGCGAAAGTGGTGGATGGCAGTGTCGGAAGGGGGCGCCTTAGGAAGACCTTTCTCAGTCAGCACCCTCAACCGCCGTGCATGCATGAGGGGAGTAATGGATGTGGTCGAAGCGAAAGTGGTATGTAGAGCGAGGAGTCGCTGGCGCTTCATAGTTTCTGCCTACCCTAGTTTGAACAAGGCGTGAGTTAGATGACGTCATAGTAAAAGAATTGAAGGTAGTATTTAAAAAAAATATTTTATGATGGTGATGATCAAGAATACAGAAAAATAAAAATCAAACACTCCGTTGAAATCAAAAACCACAATCAATTCAATATTGGAGGTGTGAAAGCCTTATTCAATAGAATTTCGGGTAAGTAAATCGGGGACATCCGATTTAATCCAGTTTCAGTCGGTGTGACGACGCTGAAGTGTCAATTTACGATTTCATGACACGGATTGTAAGTTATTCAGTACGGATATAAAATCAATTTATCAATTTCAGTTCGGTAAATGTATTTATTTATAAATTGTTAAATAACTTTTCCTATATATTTTTTTAATAATTAAAATAAAATAAATTCCTATCTCCATTCAAGCTGCAATTTTTCCTTTTCAATTTTCATCATAATTTAATCAAAACAACCCAAGCATTTAAATAGGATTTTTTTTATTGCAGCTCAGCATATGACAACACTCTGTGTTAAGCTAGAATGCTTTCCATGAACGGAAACAACCGCTATGCCAGCTTGAGGAGACGAATATGCACCATTCAGGTCGACAGTGTACACGTCTCTTTTGTTAATGTGTAACTCCTGAAATACAGTGTGTAACTAGTTCAGGAGTCTCGGATACGCTGTTTATGTTTTGTACTAACATTAATATAAGTTCAACTCTACTAACCTGTGTTTGTAAATTTAAATTGATTAAATAAAGATAATAATAATAATTATATATTTATTTTTACATATTCTCGGTCTGTAACTAGTTACTAACATGTTCGGATGGTGAAGTGCGTTTGTGTGCAAGAATTTGCGGACAATTCTGCAGGTGTTCAGTATGGTGGCCTTTTGTAATGCTATAATAATAATAATAATAATAATAAATTCTTTATTGCATATAAAACACAGTTAAAGAAATAAAATCATAAATAAGTTACTGCAATTGGCGGTCTTATCACTAAAAGCAATTTCTTCCAGACAACCAATTGATATTAAATAAATTGTAAGGAAAAGAGAAAAGCGGGTAATGCAGTCAAGAAAATCTAAAATTAGTTATAATAAAGATATAAATAATAATATAATAGTAACATACTATACAATACAATAAAATACATACATATACACATTATAAATACATACATATATATTACATAAATACCTAATTTAGAAAGATAGATAGTGGGATTTAAGTTTAGATTTAAAGATCGGGAGATACATATATGTTTGTGGAGATAATTCTATTGCTTCGAGGGATGGCTGCAAACTTTTCGGGATTACACCAGTTGTGGATAAAACGATTATTATTATACAGAGTGTAAAAAAAAAACGGATAATATGCTATATGTCTTTTAACACCCTGCATACGTGTGTGTATAACGTGTGAATGTGTGAAGTGTTTATATCTATGTATTATATGTATGTATTTAGAGAAAAGTTAACGTAAAGGCGTAAAACTCGAGATCTAAACCTCAATTAAAGCGGGAAGGAGTTAAAAAGTGTATAAAACACAATTTACACCTAGTAAGAGATCTACTCAAAGTAATTTCACGGCCGTTTTAACTTTGACAAACTACTAGCTACGTTAAGGGGTAGTTTGGTTTAAGTGAGTGGAAACAGAAGTTGCACCCTTCTTTCTTAAGTAACACTAATGTTTTTAGTAGTTTATATTTTATTGTATTTTTATAGAAGTCCGGAATATTGTCAAATTTCCGCCCGATACCTGATTTTAAAGAATGGTAGACAAACTGATGATGGTTATGCTATAATCAGCTATAAGCTATTAGTATTAACCAAGCCATAAAAGAGATAAGTGTATAATATGATACGAGTACTGTGCACATTCGTCTCATCAAGCCGGCATAGTAAAGGTAACTGTTGCCTGCAGACTTTTCTCTGTGACAGCAGTTGGCCCCACCCATGGATCTAATACTAAAAAATGTAAGCAAGCGAATAAGTGTGCATGTAGTAATAATGTCCGCTATACCGGCTCGAGAAGACCAATGTGTACCGTTTAAATGTTAAATTGACAGTGCAGACTTCTGACTCTAAGCTGATCTTTTAACGCAACTAGGTGAACTTACGGGTGTTACATTTGAATGTGGTGGTACAGTACCACCACCACCAGATAACTGACCCTACCATCCTACAGTCTATATAACAATCCACTTAATAATATTATATGAAATAAATATTAATAGAAAAACAAGGATGTAAGAAAATCCCCCATCTCTAAGTAATGACAACTATAATACAGTAAATAATAAGAGAATTGTACGAGGAAATAACCTATCACAGTTTCCTATAGATATCAATAAATTTACTCAGCTACTCCCAATTTCACTGAGTGCAGAACGAATGAGAATATCCTATTGATATTATACCGAAAATTATTAGAGACTTGTGGGATGGGAATCGAAAAGAACAGAATCCGGTAGCGAAAAAACTAAATGAAAATTTTACTTTTTTTTTAAATTATTGTAGCTCGGCATATGACAACAGTCCGCCTGATGTAAAGCTAGAGTGCGGTCCATGAATTGAAACAACTGCTACTACACAATAATTTTGTCCTTCTGAAATTTATCTGCTGTTGTGGACCGTTAAGTTCTTAGTAAATTTTCACCCGGATTATTGTTTTAAATGCTTTAATAATTGATGATATCTGTTTTTTTTTTATGTAATTAAACATTGTCTATTGATTGGTAAATTATGTGTTGATATAATTAAAATTAATTAATAAAAAATAAGGTATTATTTTAGAATATTGTTTTGTTACCAAATTATTAAGTGTCAAGTGGGCCTAAAAATGGGCATTCTCCTTTTTTTTTATTGTAGCTCGGCATGTGACAACATTCCGCCTGATGTAAAGCTAGAGTGCGGTCCATGAGTGGAAACAACTGCTACTACACATTAATTTTGTCCTTCAGAAATTTATCTGCTGTTGTGGACCGTTAAGTTCTTGGTCAATTATTTTCGTTTCTTACTTCCTTACATTGAAACTATATTTTTGTTTATCCCAAGAAAAAAACTTAAAAGAGAATACATACTGTTGAGCGTATTTTGCGGTCACGATTGACTGATATTTTATATTATTTATTAACTCTTTTCGATTTTCCACTTTGCGGTTCCATTTAACCTTGTTTTCAGTGACATATCAAATTCGTGTGTGGAAACTTTATTCTATATCGCTTCAACAATTCAATTTATTACCGCAGGTTTTAACTATAGCTATTATAGATAGTATATTTGCAATAACATCGGCATATGACAACACTTCGCCTGAGCTTAGAGTTAAGCTAGAGTACGGTCCATGAACGGAATTGCTACTACAGATAAATTCTATAGGCAACAGTCACCTCGCTATGCCGGCTTGATGAGACGAATATGCACAATCTAGATTCACAGTGCACGCTTCTTCCAAACTCTCGATCGTGACAAGGTCACTTCACGGGTGCTACATTTGAAAATTGTTATTGTTGTTTTTGGCTTGTTCATTTATTGCTGGAGTTGTTATTGTTCAATTATAATGACGTTAATCCAAGAACTGTTGAAGGATTCATATCCATAAGAAAACTTTTTTAAATCATAAATTTTTAACATTCTGATGATGGAATGATTCTAAAAAAGTGTTCTTATGGAAGCATAAAAAATGTTTGAACATGTTTCCTTGTCCTAATACCCATAATAAAGGATTAAATCAAATCATATCAAGCAAGTTATGGGTTACATTACAATGTTCTTAAGTTAATGTTATTTGGCCGCCACAACTACCCGTTTGGGTGCGTAAATGTTATCTTAATTCAATAATGTCACAATAGTCTCACATACTAATTCCTAAATATCACTAAATGTCAATATGTCAAACAACTAAATAAACAAATTACTAAATAATAAATCCCCATAATACATACTCCTCGTTTGGGGTCAGGGCATAGTGTATAGTGCTCAATACACAAGTTAGTGACAAGCACTAAAACACATATTCAAATTTGTCGTATTATAGTTATGTGTATTGAATCACATATTCCCTCGGGCTATATAAATCTGTACCCAATATTTCAAAGAAAATTGGGATGGGGTAAGACACCGTAATATGTAGAGAGAGGCTTAAAACTGTATTTATATATGGAAATCTTGAATTTATAACTTACTATTTTTACAGTTACAGTTAAGATTATTATTGTTAAATTATTGGCAATGGTAAGTTAGTAAAATACGTTCGACTTTTTAGATGTTTATATTGGAAATAAAATTAATTAAAAGAAACATAAAGAATTGAGGATGAATGTGAAAAATGTCCTTTGTTAAAAGAAGAAGAGAAGAGAATATCGGAAGAGATATGCAAGGATTGTATAAGGTAGGGATCGATTGTCTCTATCGTACTATATGATCTAAAAATGATAAAATAGATTTTACATAGTAGAAAAGTAAAATTCGTGATATAGTTTACAAGTTATAGCTGTAGCTACGAGCAATGGAAACTGGCCAAGCAATATGTCTTTTTGTACAGTTTTTTTGCTCTATATGGACTTTGCCAGATACTGCAGATATTCTAGAAAGCTTTTCGTTATCTTCGTATGGATTATAGTGGAAACTATGTACTAAAAATAGCTTTTAAAATTACGTATATTCATTTTTGGGCTACTTGATAGCTAAAAGTTTTAATAAAAGCATGTTCTTATATTAAATAATATTTAAATATAAAAATTAATACATCGTTTATGAATAATAAATAAATAGGCAATATTTTTGAAGCACTTTTTATCTTGAATATATAAGGTCAAATGCCTTGGCTTTTACCGTGTTGGTGATAATTGGTAACTGATTGATTGATTGATAACTAATTGGAGATAATTGTGAATTTATTTCCTTACAATGCACTAAAATGAATGATAGGGGGAAAAATGTGAGCCCATTTCTCTAAGGAGAATGGTCATTTTTCTTTAAATAAAAAATGTTTTAAATATTATCTTTAAATTATTATTAACATTTTATTTAATATATTTAAGGATGTTTCTGCACCGAAAACACTTTTCCACCACACCAAAGGTTAACTGGTAGAAAATGCCTCAAGGCATTAAGTTCGCCTTTTGCAATTTTTATGTTGTGCAATAAAGTATTTTATTATTATTATTATTAACAGATTAACTTAAAATAGGGACAGGTAGAATTTTAACAGCTCACTCATCAAGGAATATTTTTTTTCCATTTCAAATGTATTTATTTTATTATTAACTTGTAATGTAAATAGAATTGCAAGTAAAAAAAAAAACAAAACAGAAAACATCAACACACAAACACTAGAGCCAGAGGTAAGGTTTTCTTTTTTTAAATAATTTCATTATAATTTAAGTATTTTGTTTTAAATTTTAAAACATACAATGTAGCTGTAAATTGTATATCCTAATTGAATACATCGGTTACCATAGCAACGTTCTGAGACTAAACACCCTCTTTGGAAGATGAATCGATCGGCATCTGGAACCGACGGCCTTTTCGACTGGAATATTAGTCATTTGGGATTATGGAGTGATTTCTCCATTAGTAGAGAGAGCATTTTACGTTACCAAATCTTATGATTTATTGGGATTTTAACAATTGTTTGTAAATATACTTAGTTTTTTTAGGAGTTCCTTTTCTACATACATCTCGTTAAGAGGAATGTTTCGTCGAAAAGTTAATGAGAAATCGGTATCTGAAAATATGCTTTCAGACTTAACTGTCGAAAGATTAACATACATGTATGAGAGGAAAGCCCTCCCGTCCCTACCTACAAAAAACAAAAGAGAATGCTGCAGTCAGAATTACAACGATAATTTTGCCGCGACATCAACTTTCGACTGTAATAAATTTTGATGATTGCACCTTATTTAATTGAAGAGAGAATAATCAATGTCCGATCGAAATCCTTTATTTAAAGCCCAAATGTTAAGAAAAAGAGAAATTATTTATGAAAATTTGTGAACTTTATCAAAGCATATCAAACGAATTCGCTAACCACTGCGTCAAAAAGGCCGTCTTATGTAATATAAAGCAAGGACAGTCCTGGAGGCATGCAGGAACATGACGACTCTTCTGGGCTTCCTATGAGATATCAGTTGGCTGCAGTCATGCGGGCCACCTCACGCATAACGAGCGGCCATAGCTGCTCTATCGTGGAACAAGAGACAAGTTCGAATTATATATATCTGCAAGAAATAAACGGCCATATTATCAAAGATAACCATTCGATATATAGACAGATTCGCATGTATCGAATTACCAATCAGTGCGGGCCCCTCGTCCGGCGTAATAAGCGACATCCGTACTAACACGCCAACTGAAATGTCGGGTGATCTACTTTCATGATATTCGATTTCCGCGATAAATCATGTCGGAGTGTGTGAATTTATTATTGTTTACATTGTAATTTCCCTAGTTCGAATTTAGGGCGGCCGTGGTAGGTTCTCAAATCTCGTTAAATTCTGATCGGTAGCAATATATATCAAACAGAGAAGGCACTGATGCCTGTAATAGTAGTGTGTAGACTAATACACGCTCTAGGGATCAACCGAACTTGTAAATTATTTTTTAATTTAAATTCATTCTATTATTTATTTAATGTAGCTATGTTACGTGTACTTTAGTCACTTAGTGACTATGATATAATTATTAGATTAAGTAATAATAAATAGGATTTGTATATTTATGTGTTATATTTTTTTTTATTTCAATTTTCATTTCATAGAAATATGGTACAATCTAAAAACGCGGATTTTTTAAATGCATTTTCCAACCTCAATTTTTGCTAAAAATTCGGATTTCAGTTGGAAACTGAAACGAATACGGCACCAATATTGTTGAACGCGAATTTGAATACAAACATTGCACGTGACGGTATATTACGGCTTAATTAAGCAAAAAGCTCGTGGTCATGAAGCTCCAGTTTTCATTTCACTTTGAAATTAAATGGACTTGTCTAGCTTTATTTACGTTTTAATATAACTGACTTCTTTGAAAATTTACATTAATATTTATATCTTTTATTTTTAGATTGTCAAAGAATTTTTCTAATTATACAACTTTACGTAGTTTTTTTTTTAATTTTAATTAAAAATATGATTGAATAATGATGTTAAGCTGTGGTAGCAGATGTCTCTTCTCAAGGAGTGCACTCTAGCTTAACATCAAGTGAAGAAAATAAGACAAAAATTGAGCTAATTTACGTTCAGTCACTTCCAAGGCTTCGCGAACAATGTAATAGCATGAGCGGAGAATGAGGCCATTGCTTAAGTGCAAGCTTTTATGAAATTGCTTAGCAGTTTAAACACTGCATTTTACATGCTATGTATATTGTATATAGATTATATTTGCTTGCTGTCATGTTAATTTAAATTTATTTCTTTCACTCTATGATTTAGTGGTTAGCGATGTTTGTCCTTTACAGGGAGGGTTTTTTTTTTAAATTATTATTGTAGCTCGGCATATGACAACTGCGGCCTGAGACGAATATATATCATCGAAATTGACAGTATACACTCCTGTCGTTATACCTGGCTACTTTCAAACTGATCACGAAACGCGACGAGATCACTTCACGGGTTTTACATTCGAAAGTGGTAGTAGTACTCCAGACGGCAGAGTGGGTTATTAGGGTTAATAATTAATCATCATCAGTCCGTCTGCCACTCTTTAATAGTGCCTAGCACATATACAATAGTTACGTTGGTACCGGTCATAATTTTAGCAAGGTTGGAAGTCGGGTCTTCTCGGTCCTCTACCGCTAGACCACGGCCGCTCATTTGTGTTGGTATTGTCCTAATACTCATAGAAATTGTACAAAGTTAACATTTGAAAAAATAAAATTTTTCGTTTATTAATAAATTAGCGTTTTTTTTAAAGTATGCACGTTAGGTTTTCTCTCTTTATCTCTTCCTAAATGTGAGCTTAAATTAACTATTTGTTTGTTTGTACGCGGTAATAAATATTCTCTTCTTTTACATGAATAAAATTTGTGATTGCATAATTCATTTCGTGTTTCGGAGTTTTTTTAAAGCAAATATGTTAACTTTTTTTATTGTAGCTATGACTACACTCCGCCCGATGTAAAGCTAGACTGCGGTCCATGAACGAAAACCACTGCTACTATAGAGAAATCTCTACAGGCAGCAGTCGCCTCCGCTATGCCGGTTGAGGAGACGAGTATGCACCATCTAGATTGACAGTGCACACACCTCTCGCTTGAGAAACAGAATAAATGTTTGAACATTTTGATCTTATATGGTTAAGATTTACAAAGTGGCTCGCGATTCGGATTGGCAAGGCCTGTCTAATAAGGTAAGGGCATTAATTAAAACGTAATTTAAAGCATAAAAAAACGTAATTTAAACTAATTATTCTTTGTTTTTGATAATAAAATTAAATATTCTGAAACAAAATTATAATATAAACAAAGTTTCAATATTTTAAATCAGAACCCAGTGTTAATATTAAGTTTAAAGTTCTTATTAAACTTGTTCGTTGAGCTTTTAAAGGAAAAAGTTTTTAGTCTAATGAGAAAGTTTGATTTTATTCGGTAATTATGTTTTAAATTAAAAAAGAAGCTTTCAGGTTCATTAAGATATAATTAGTTGCAGACCATTAATTGGTCAACTTTTTTGGGAAATATCATAACTTTGAAACTAGCAGGTGTAGAAAAATAGTATTTTATTTGCCACGTGGATGGTTCTATTGATGCCACTACTTCCGGAACAGCTTGTATAGTACGAGTATATAGGTTGTAGAAAAAGAGGCGGCATCTCCGTAAATCAGAAGTTGTAAACATCATTCTAATGAGTTACAAGTATTTCTTTTTTACAAGGATTGATATTCGGCTGGTGTTGTGGCGGCTTCGAAGCACGCGTGAGGTCATTCAACTCACAGACGGCCGCACGTTTGCTTTAGCAAAGATTTTATGACATAATGACTTGATTTATTTTTTAAATTAAAAAGGCCTTGGAATAACGTTTTAGTATACCCGTTATCCTTTTACAAAGTGTAAAATTAAAATATTTTTAATATTTTATAATTAATAATAATAATAATCATCTCCATAAACATAAATAGCGTTACAGAAGGCTATCATACTGAACACCTGCAGAATTGTCCGCAAATTCTTGCAAACAAACGCACTTCACCATCCGAACGATACTGTTCCTTTGGCCTAGGCCTGCGAACATGTTAGTAGCCGGCCACAGACCGAAAATAATTATAGTGAAAAGATAATAATAATAATAATTGTATTTGTACATAGTGGGAAATTCATTTGGTGGCGGGTATAATTTTTTGTATTTTATGTTCTAATTCTTCTTTATTTTTTTTTATTTTTTTTATTGTAGCTCGACATGTGACAACACTCCGCCTGATGTAAAGCTAGAGTGCGGTCCATGAATGGAAACAACTGCTCCCACAGAGAAATCTTTACGGACTGCAGTCGCCTCCACTATGCCGGCTTTAGGAGACGAGCATGTACCATCTAGATTGACAGTGCACACTCCTCTCTTATACCTGGCTACTTTCAAACTATTCCCGAAACGCGACAAGGTCACTTCACGGGTGTTACATTCGAAAGTGGTGGTACTGCCCCAGGACGACAGACTGGACAAATAACCATCGAGCGAAAGTTTCTACTTTCGCTAGGCTGTCGTTTCTCCAAAATTGCAAAAAGCGAACTTAATGCCTTAAGGTATTTTCAGCTAGTTAACTTTTGGGAGATGTGAAAAGTATTTTCAGTGCAGAAACATAAATTTATTCTAAGAATTATTTAATGTTCTAGGAGTACATAATAAAGTTCCTAAACCACAACTGCTCAGAAAGGGTCAGGGAAGAACACTCTCAACCGACGCATGAGTAGAGTAATGGATGTGGTCGAAGCAAAATGATATATAGAGAGTGAAGTCGCTAACAATCTATAGTTCCTGCCTACCTCGAAAGACTCGGACTACTTGAATGTAACAAAGTATCAGAATAGTTAAATTTTCACCCAAGTAAATGTGTTTTTAATAGCTCTGCGTTGCGGTGAAGTTTGTTGGAGGTAACAGCCAGTATAACAGCGTTTTGTAACATTAAAGGTAATAAATGTAATAGTTACAATTTAGATTAAATTTTATTATAAAAATGTTATTTTTTTTTTATACTAACTTGGTACTATTTTATGACAACACTCCGCCTGATGTTAAACTAGAGTGCGGTCCGTCAATGGAAACAATTATACTACAGATAAATTTCTACAGGCAGCGGTCACCTCCACTATGCCGGCTTGAGGAGACGAATGTGCACCATCCAGAATATGTGCACACTCCGCCTAATATTAAACTAAAATGAAGTCTATGAGCGGAAAGAACTGCTATCAAAGAGAAATCATCTCCAGGCAGCAGTCTCGCCAAGCCGGCATAGTGTAGGCGACTTTTTTTTATTTTTTTTTATTTTAGCTCGGCATGTGACAACACTCCGGCTGATGTAAAGCTAGAGTGCGGTCCATGAATGGAAACAACTGCTACTACAGAGAAACCTGTCCGGGCAGCAGTCGCCTCCACTATGCCGGCTTGCAGAGACGAGCATGTACCATCTTAGATTGACAATGCACACTCCTCTCGTTATACCTGGCTACTTTCAAACTATTCCCGAAACGCGACAAGGTCACTTCACGGGTGTTACATTCGAAAGTGGTGGCACTACCCCAGGACGGCAGACTGGACAAATTACCATCATCAGTCTACCATACTACTCTAACATTAAGCTACTATAAAAAGTAAATTAAAACTATTTGAGGTAATTATTATGTAATTAATCATGATAAATGAAGGCGAAAAAACACCTAAAAATTACTCAACGCGTTTCAATTAAATAATTTAGGTAAATGAATTTAACTGTGCGAACATAACCAATGCGAGCGATAAACATAAAAAGCCACACGCAATGTTTCGAGGGTACAACCCACTCAAACATGCCATCTGACATGACGCCACACCACGTCACTTACGTTGTACTCGTAATAGGTGAAGCTACTGATTTACCAAAATTTTGTTTTTTATTGTAGCTCGGCATGTGACAACACTCCGCCTGATGTAAAGCTAGAGTGCGGTCCATGAATGGAAACAACTGCTACTAGAGATAAATCTCTACAGGCAGCAGTCACCTCCACTATGCCGGCTTGAAGAGACGAGCAAGCACCATCCAGATTGACAGTGCACACTCCTCTCGTTCTATCTGGCTACTTGCTTGGTTGTTTTTTTTTGTTGCATTAGTTGCATGGTCACTATAATTAGTCATTTTATTTAGTTTTTTACAGTAGCTCGCCATATAACAACACTTCGTATGATGTTAGGAGTGCGAGCGCATTGGTCCACGCCGCCATAGAGAAATTTTTCAGTCGTCTCTATTATGCCGGCTTGAGGTGAGAATAAAAGTAAAGAACTTTTGAATGTAATTTATGGAGAGTAATTTGAATTGTCGCGTTTCGGGAATAGTTTGAAAGTAGCTAGGTATAACGAGAGGAGTGTGCACTGTCAATCTGGATGATACATGCCCGTGTCTTCAAGCCGGCATAGTAGAGGCGACTGCTGCATGTGGAATTTCTTTCTCTGTAGTAGCAGTTGTTTCCGTTCATGGACCGCAATCTAGCTTTACATCAGGCGGAGTGTTGTCACATGCCGAGCTACAATAAAAAACATACCTGGTTTCTTTCAATCAATAACTTGATATTAATTAATAAAAAATAAAAAAAATAAAATTGATACCGGTCGGTGAGATTTGAACCCGGGTCTCACCGATAGTGAGTTTACGCTTTCTACCATCGGGTTAATTAATTTATTTTATACGTATTTTTTGTTTATTAATTATAGGTGTTATTAATTTTTGTTAGCTGTTATCGCTGAAACTGCGGGAATAAAGATATTTTGGGAGATTCGAACCTGAAGGTTTGTTGATTGGATGTTACGTGAACGTTATTTTTTTTTAAATTTCTTTTTATGATTGTAGCTGGATAGATAGATATATAAAACGTATATACCCCATGCTATTTTTGTTATAGGATGCTTAACGTAAAAAGTACTTTTGGGAACACTGGGAAGTACTTTTAGCCTTTACGTTTAAAGCTTTTGGGCCTCATTACGAAGGCAGTCTTTCTGAGAGGTCACTTAAGTGTCTACCGGTTTGGGGGCCTTTTATTTTTTCCCCCCTTATTTCCCTTTCTTGCCGTTCATTATGTTAGATTTCTTCCTTTAATTTTCTCTTTTATTTTTAGCAACTCATTATTTATATTATAATAAATTCTATTGGTAAGAACGTATGTCTGTTATTTAAGGTGTTGCGACTAGTGTTGCCAGCGCATTATTTTTGAATCGATTTTATTGGGTAACTATAATACTTACGAGTCTAAATAAAATATATATTAAACTACAGGTTATAAAGTTTGCCTGTTTTTTTTTCTTTTTTTAATTATGCTTTATAAACATGAGAAAAGAAATCGTGAAGTAAGCTCTCAAATTAATTTTTAATGCAGTTTTGCTCGATGAAAACTCGTCGAAACAATTTATATAATTCTTAAAAGTTAATTTGACAGCTGTTATTGTTGTAAAATCTTTTTTTTTAAATTTATTTATTTAAAGTTGCTTAAACGTCTAGGTCATTAGCAACATACAATAATTACTTATGTACTAACAAATAACAATAATAATAACAAATATTAAAACTAGATGCTATTATATAGACCAATGTGTTTCAAATAGTTCAAGACGTGGTCAGAGTGGTCTTCACTCAAATACTCTGCCACGTCCTCAGGCACATTATACTTTTTCTTGACTCCATCAAGTCCAGTACATTCCTTTAACAGATGCAGCACGGTTTTTTTTTTTAATTTAATGTATGTTAGGCACAATGTGAAAATATTAAAGTTTTCAATTTGGTTACCGGCTGTGAAGCAATCGTATGATCAAATGATTGGCAGCAGTTCATAAAGCTGTCAGTTACAAAGTCATTGTTCTGGAGTTTTGGTGGCCATCTTGAGACGACAGGTTGTCTGTCTTGAATTATTTTCCTAAACTTGTGTTTCTTCGAGTGTTAATGTGTAATAATGGTAGATTATTAACCATTAAGTGTTCGTTAACGTGCGTGAGTGTAGACAAATAATTCAAAAGAAGGGAACCTGTGTTTCCATTTTCCCTCCAAAACTCCGTAACTCCGTAGGAAGTTTCAGCAAAGATTCTACGATTTTACTGAAGCAATTTTTAACTTGACTGAGACTTGACCTGACTGTTTAGTGCGATGAATGAATGACTCGTGTGCACAATATTATTAACTTAATGCAAAAAAATATTAATTTTGACACTGGCAAATTGTTATACGCCATATAAAAAAAAAGTCACACGTCACGCATGTACGCAGACAGTGTGATTTAACCATTAATGTAAGTGAGCATTCTCTGCCAGTGATCGCTTCTGTGATGGTAGGTCCTAGGGGGCCACTATAAGGTTACGTAAAATGAAGTTTCGGTGAATTCTGAGCTTTTTCGTGCTCAGAATTTTTTTTATGAAGTTTTGCTCACGATCGGATCTTATAGGTTGTGATATAAAGAATTGATCGGCGGTAACCTTACTCGCTTTTTTGCCAAATAACATATTCACGGACACGATCAACTAAAGAACTAAATTGCGTCGGTTCTGTCTGGGTAGATCTACAGGTTCGATTCCTGCTCGGTTAACATTCAGCAGTGAGCTTTAGATTTCCATTCGTTATGTACGCCGAAATTTTATGTCAAAAAAATTTTATAATAAAAAAAATCAATTATTTTAAAAATTGATACTAGAAACAATGTAAAAATGCATCCGTAAACATGTCTTAACATAACATTTTACAAGAAAACAATTTTCAGAAAGATTTCAATAGTGACAGAAATGCATACAAAAGCAAAAGAGGGAAAAATGTGACAGTACCTTCTGCCTGTGACATTTCCTTAGGGTGCGTCTACAATATTTTTTCCTGTATCTCCTACTTGACAAATCAGTTCACAGAGAAGTTTATATCCGGTTTTTTGAACTGTAGCTCGGCATTTCTCTGATGTTAAGCTAGAGTACGGTCCATGATACGAAACAACTGCTACCATATAAAAGCTTCTGCAGGCAGCAATTGTCTCCACTATGCCGGCTTGAGGAGTGCTACAACGCCAGATTTGCTGATAGTACCTGTAACAATGTAAGTAAACACCTTTAACCTAGCAACTTAATCTCTTGGGTATTCTCTTATAATTTTAAGTGTATCATACCCCATACCAAGTGTACCATATACCACGTAGATGTTACCATACGAAAAAAAAACAATAAATGGAAATTTAAAAAAATATATTCTGTAGAATAAAATGCAATTAGTGTCTATGTCTATGTATAATGTAAATAATAGGTTAGTATGTATAAATATAGGTTATGTGTTTATTCTTATTTATGTACTTATGTGTATTATTGTGTATGTATGTATATTTGTATATATATATATATATATTCACTCTTAAACATTGTATGCATAATTAGTCAAGGAAATCATTAATAGGCCTTATTATTATAATTATGTAGTCCTAAGTTTTCTGTTATTTACGCTGTTGACTTTTTAAATAAATAAATGAGAAATAAACGAATGTAGAAGCGCCTTTAAAATTTTTCTTTATCCCGTATTAAGGGCATCTTAACGTCGCTTTTCCGAGATGAATGCCATGCGGGATGCATTTTTGTGGGATGAAACATACACGCCTTTGCCTCAGGGATTTTCTTTTAACTTTACAGAACCAGTCATATTTTCACTGAAAGAAAAGTTCCATTTCCTAGTACGTTTTGTATGGGAACGTTTTTAGAATAAAAAAATGGTCTACCAATTTTATTATATGTACTTTGGTCCTGCATTAAATAAAACAATTGGAGGATGAGTGGTAAGAAGACAGATGATGATTATCAGACCAGTCTGCCGTTCTCGGGTACCACTTTTCAATCTCGGCAATAATAATATCAATATCTTTGTTGTTGACATTATTGCCGGTATAGCGGAGGCGATTGCATCCTGCAGACATTTGCGTAGATAAATGTAAAACAAAAAATCTCGCACGGGTCGATTAATTCGAACAATACCCGAGCATTTTATTTCACAATGATTTAGCGTGTGATCAGTCACACCCTTACGCATCGTCAGTTCCCAAACAATTTGTTCGTTCATTCACTAATTCATTCGGTCATTCGTTCACTCAGTTACGTCATTAGTAAACAGCGCCCTCGATTTGTTTAACCAAAAGTATACCAATTTGTTTAAGCACCCAAAAAATCTACAAGATTAACGAAACAATTAGCGTGTGCCTACGCTTCTAGCGTATTTACTTTCACAAATGGATTCAATTATAATTAAAATAAAAGTTCAAAAATTTAATATAAACCTAATATTAATTAATGGGAGGTTATTTTCAAGTGTAACAACACCCGTGAAGTGACCTAGTCTTGCTTCGGGATTAACTCTGAAGTAGTCGAACATAAGCAGTCTCATCAAGCCGGCATAGTGGAGGCGACAGCTATCTATCTGTGGTAAAATATGTTAAAATAAAAAAAGTGTTACCGTTTGAAAATCCCCTTATACAATGTACTTATATGCTGGATATAACCTGAGAAGTGTGCCCTGTCAATGGATGGTGATTATTAGTCTCCTCAAGCCGGCATAGCGAAGGGGACTGTTGTCTGCAAACATTTTTGGTAGCAGTTGTTTTCGTACATATTTTTTTTTTTTTTTTTTTTATTTTTTATTATAGCTCGGCATGTGACAACACTCCGCCTGATGTAAAGCTAGAGTGCGGTCCATGACTGGAAACAACTGCTACTACAAAGAAACCTGTGCGGGTAGCAGTCGCCCCCACTATGCCGGCTTGAGGAGACGAGCATGTACCATCTTAGATTGACAGTGCACACTCCTCTCGTTATACCTGGCTACTTTCAAACTATTCCCGAAACGCGACAAAGTCACTTCACGGGTGTTACATTCGAAAGTGGTGGTACTACCCCAGGACGGCAGACTGGACGAATAACCATCATCAGTCTGCCTACCACTCTTTAATAGTGCCTATAGGCACTGAGCGACCAAAGTACATATAACAAAGTTACATTGGTACCGGTCAGAATTAGCGAGGTTCGAACACGGGTCTCATCGATCGTGAGTTCACGCGTCTTACCGCTAGACCACGGCCGCTCGTTGTATGATCGCTTAAGATCAGACCAAATTCGTGAAATGTTAATAATAATTTTTTATGTCTATAGTTATAAAATATAACCAAAAATATTTATTATTATTTCTTATATACGCGTGTATTTATTTATTTATTTATTTATTTAATGGCATATTAACAGTTAACATATTTCACGCTCTATATAATACAGTTAATTTTTTTAATTCTTTCTGATATGCAACCAATTACAAATATGCACAACATTCAATGTGTAACAAAGGCTTAGTTTATTAGTTTAAAATATATACATATATACACACACACATACATGTACACTCATACAAGCATATACATATATACATACATACACATGCACATGTATATATGTATATATTAATATAATGTGGAAAAAAATAAATAGAATATACAATATAAAACAAAAAATACAGTACAGACAACTTATTCCCTAACATGCAGAAGAGACTTTATAAATTTATTTATGCATTCTCTGAGAGAGTCCCCAAACACATCAAATTTGGGTAGTTTGTGATTCATTTCGTTGCACAATCTACACATCCTGTTGACCGGTGAGTTGAAAGACAGGTTACTTTTACATGACGGAATGTAAAATTGCGTAGTAATGGGTTTCCTGGGCATTCGAGTAGGCACGATCCACACAATGTTAACCAGGATGTGGGAACAGTCGATCTCACCATGTAATAACTTATACAGTATTGACAGATCCTGAATTTTTCTTCTATTTCGAAGAGATGTCATCTTGAAGAATGAGAGACGATCATCATAGGGAGCCCTGTGTGAAATACCTCGGGCCGAGAAGGCAATAGATCTGGTAAATGAACGCTGAATGCGTTCAATGCGCTGTGAGTGAACGTTATAAAGAGGATTCCATACAGGGCTCGCAAATTCCAGATGGCATCGTACCAAAGAATTAAATAGAAGGATTTTCGTATTAGTCGAACGAAACTCTGCCGTATTACGCCTCAAGAAACCTAGCATTTGAGCAGCTTTTTTTACTATAGTATCTATGTGGTACTTAAATGTAATTTTACTGTCTATAATGACACCCAAATCGCGAATTTTGTCCACTTCTTTGATAATAGTTCCATTTAAGTTGTAAGTGGATATTAAGGGTGTTTTCTTCCGCGTAAATTTTATATAATAACATTTATCAGCATTCAGTGTCATTTTATTATCAGCACACCATTGAAAAATTCGGTTTAAATCTTGTTGAATCAGTTGTAGATCTAGGGAATTGCGAACAGTTCTATAAATTTTGAGGTCGTCGGCAAATAGAGAGTATTTACAATTGTCAATAACTGAAATCAAATCATTTATAAATATGGAAAATAGTGCCGGTCCCAAATGAGATCCTTGAGGGACTCCCGATTCGGCGTAGTATGTTCGAGAATAGAAACCATTGACACATACAATTTGAGATCTTCGACTTAGGTACGATTGAAACCAACGGAGCAGGGACCCGTGTACACCGAGATGTTCCAATTTTTTTATCAACATTAGGTGGTTTACCTTGTCAAATGCACTGCTGAAATCTGTGTACACTGCATCGATTTGCCCCCCTGAGTCAACTTCCCGACAGATATCAGTGACTACACTTATAAGATTAGTGACCACCGATCTGCCTCGCTTGTGTAGAAAATAATAACTTAATCTGAAAATATTAATAAATGGACTTTCAGAAACGGCAGTCGATATAGGCAGGGTCGCAGCCGATAGACAACCTCGTGATTTTAATTTCCCCAAAATCTAGGTTGGCATCAATTTATTTTTGTCATACATATACTTTAATCTTTCAGGTTGTCTGAGGATGTAGTGCTTTCATCAAGTACTACTCATATCCTAAGCTGAAAATCAAGCGTGAATCTAACAGATATTCACGTATAACGCAAATTAATCTTCTTTGAAACCTCTAAAATATACAAATCAAAATAAACCTTATCACTTCAAGTTAAGGCTGTATCTCGTAACACTAAAACATTCCTCTTAAGCTCTTCTGAATATTTCAGTGTTTACATGGAATCGACTTATGTCCTTGACCTGTTTAGAGCTTACCTGAAGCTTTTTTTTTTCAATTATTGACTACAATTTGCTTTCCAGTTTATTATTTTTTTACTTACTTACTTAGCTCACACCTTGTTTCTACTGGGGTAGGCAGAAACTATGAAGCGCCAGCGACTCCTCTCTCTACATATCACTTTCACTTCGACCACATCCATTACTCCCCTCATGCACGCACGTCGGTTGAGGGTACTCCTCAGACTCTTTCTCAGCAGTTGACCGATCTGTCGGAGAAAGGTCTTCCTAGGGCGTCCCCTTTCGACACTGTCATCCACTTTCGCACAATAGATCTTTTTAGTTAATCTCCTTTCATCCATCCTTCCCAAATGACCGAACCACCTTAGCATACCCCTTACCACTCTGGTCACAATACTGTCCTTGAGCTCGCAGCGATTTCTTATCACATCGTTTGGGATTCGCTCGCTCAAGGATATTCCACACATACTTCTTAGCGATCGCATACCCCTATAAATATAACCCTATAAAAGGGAGAAATTAAGTTACGAGAAATATCTTGGTACAGCAGTCGTCTCCGCTATGCTAAGATAAGACAAGACTTTACGCTATGGTATAACAAACTCGCTGAATATTTAGACATATTTTTTTATTTGTAGGTCGGCTTGTAACAACACTCCGCCTGATGTAAAGCTAGAGTGCGGTTCATGAATGGAAACAACTGCCTGTACCATCTAGATTGACAGTGCACCCTCCTCTCGTTACACCTGGCCAGTTTCAAACTATTACCGAAACGCGACAAGGTCACTTCACGGGTGTTACATTCGAAAGTGGTGGTACTGCCCCAGGACGGCAGACTGGGCGAATAACCATCATCAGTCTGCCTACCACTCTTTAATAGTGCCTATAGGCACTGAGCGACCAAAGCACATATAACAAAGTTACATTGGTACCGCTCAGAATTTAGCGAGGTTCGAACTCGGGTCTCATCGATTGTCTTACCGTTAGACCACGGCCGTTCTAAATTTCGAACAAGCTCAAGGATATAGAGAAAAAAAAAGATTTAAACGGAGTATAAAATTGGTTAAACAAATGGTTTAATTGCGCCAATTATAAAATTAACAAAACATAATTGTTTAAACATAAAAATGAACCGTTCTCATTTATACTGAAATTGGCACGTCAATTACTGAGGCGGTTACCCTTCAGTTAGGGTTCGATTCGCCCCATCTGTCACAAAGTAATTCCTGTTTTTTTTTTTGTCCCTCCCTGAACGTGAAATGCAATTAGTACACAACCATTTGGGAATATTTTTTTGTTGGTGATGTAGGCCAGCCAGCCGATGCCACTAATTGGGGACCTCGTTATCTTTCAATCCGATATCTAAATGCTTATCCTTTATTATTGATAATATATTTTAATATTTGATTTGCTTATAGGCACTTTTAAAGAGTGGTAGGCAGACTGATGATGGTTATTAATTCAGTCTGCCGTCCTGGGATAGTACCACTACTTTCGAATGTAACACCCGTGAAGTGACCATGTCGCGTTTCGGGAATAGTTTGTCAATCTAGATGGTACATGCTCGTCTCTTCAAGATGCCGGCTTATGGAGAAGTGGAGGCGACTGCTGCCTGTAGAGATTTCTCTGTAGTAGCAGTTGTATCCATTCATGGACCGCACTCTAGCTTTACATCAGGCGGAGTGTTGTCACATGCAGAGCTACAATAAAAAATTTATAGTATTCAGGCTATTATATTATTTACTATTAAATTAATAGGAGACGTCCTCATGACCTGGGCTGCCTAGTGCCCATACCGTCGGGCGTGCATGAAGAGAATTATGGATGTGAAGGAAGCGAGGAAGTTGTGTCAGGATCGTGGTAAGTGGCGTTCCGTTGTCTCTGTCTATCCTTGTGAGAAATAGGCGTGACAATTGTATTGTATTGTATTGTAAATTATGATAAAAATTAAACAGAAAAAAATAACAATATTGGGCAGAAGACACGTCCTTCGCATTGTGCATGGATGCTATGTTCTGAGCCTTTATTAATAAAAACAAGTCCAATATTTCAATATGCCATAAATTAATAAAAATATATATATAGCTATATTATTTATTTTTCGTTCGCAGAAAACAATTTTCTTTATTAAAAGGCGCAAGGTAACCAATAATTGCTTTCGAGCCAACATCGGTTTAAGAGTTACGATTGGTTGTCTAGAGCAGTCTCTAATAAATTACTTCAAAAACATTTTCGCTCTCGATTTATATAGATGATTCGACTTCTGGAATTTCGAGGTTTTTTTCTCTTTCCTTTATTATGGCATTGTAACAATTTGCCAGTGTCAAAGTACTCATAAACGCATTAGGTTATTGAAAAGTACAGATTTATCTCTTCAAGCCGGCATTACGAAGGTGACTGCTACCTCTAGTCTTTGTGGTATTAGTTTTCCACGCTTGACAAAAGCGAAGGCAGGTTCAAACGATTTAACAATGTTGCCGTCAAGTGAAATACTAAGTGATCACATTGGACATCTTGTTGTATATATCGATGGCTAGATATCTACATTTCTATAGCCGCATAGTAACACAGGTATCACATTCTAAGATCATGTCTCTAAAACCATCCGTGTTCAACATGACGTCACTAATACGATGACAATAGTGAACAAAGGGTACCGACGAACATTTCTCAGATAGAGCGCTTTATAACGTAATTCGATAATAAACTTTACCCTATGCTTTAATAGATTTTACCACTAATATATAATAAAAAATACAATATAAAAACATAAATAAAAGAAATAAAAAATAATAAGCTTAAGCTAAGAATGGAATGTTTTGCACACCCATGTGTTTTCCCAATCCCAACGTTGGATCCTTCAAGCGGAGCGTGAAAAAGCACCTTCTCAGGCCGGCATAGTAATGGCGACTGGAGTCACTAAGTAAGCAGTTTCAATCGTCACTGTTCATGGACCTATACTGTGTTTACCACCAGACCAGTCGAACGTCGTGTCATAATAAAAATAAAAAAAGAAAAAAAAAAAATCTGTAGAGATTTCTCTGTGGTAGTACTGTTCATGGACCGCACACTAGGCTTTGCATCAGGCGGAGTGTTGTCATATACCAAACTACAATTTTAAAAAATACATGACGTGTACGTTGTAATTGTGAACTTTCCATAAATTATAACTCGTACGACATGCACACGACGCCTTAGTATGTATTAAGTTATTAACCATAAAAACTTAGATTTGATATAGCTTTACCTACAGTTTCTTTTTAGTACTACGATGTGTATAACGAAAAATCAGTTGACGAGGTTTTCAGACTTGTGATGCGAATTTCCCACGAGATTTATACAAAATAAATAACCTTCAAAGTGGAGAGCGGCCGTGGTATAGCGGTTGAATGCGTGAACTCATAATCGATGCGAACAGTTTTCAAATCCCGCTTACCGGTACCAAAGCAATTATATTATGTATTTTGGTTGTTCAGTGCCTATGGTACAAGCACTAGTCAGTTAAATAAAGTTATATTTTTAGAGTACTTTTTGTTCAAAACTTAAGAATGGTAGGCAAGCTAATGATGGTTATTAGTCCAGTCTGCCATCCTAGGGTGGTACTATCACTTTCAAGTGTAATACCTGTAAATCTAGTCTCGTTCCGGTATCAGTTTGAAAGGAGCGAGGTCTAATCGAGGAGGCTAGCAGTTACCTCGGCTATAACGGATTAAGGAGACGAATGTGATACCATCCAGGTCGGCAGTGCACATTCGTTTCGTTATCCGTTTATAGTCCAAGTTCCTAATGTGCGTACGAGGCGTTTTGACAACACGTTCTTCGTGCGTACTGCGAAACTGTGGAACTCCCTCCCGGTGTCTGTGTTTCTCGAGAAGTATAACACGGGTCTTTTCAAATTAAAGGTAAATAGGTACCTCATAGGCAAGCGTGCACCATCTTGGACCGCATCACTGCTTAAAATCAGGCAGAGTGCGGTCGAACGCTTGTCTATTTAGCATTAAAAACATATCTGGCTACTTCTAAACGTGACTATCACTTCACAGGTGTTACTCTAATGTGGTGGTAGATTGTAATAACCATCATCAGTACGTCAACTGGTGGATTATAATGCCATTTTCATAAGTTTTTTTTTACGTAAACAACATTAAAATAGTTTGTTATTTGTTTAGTAATATCTTTTTTTAAGTTATAATAATACCAATTTAATGTTACGAACTTTAAGAGGTAAAAGATTTATTGAAAAAAAAAAACACAAACTCCCCTCTCTCCCCGGTCGATGCTGATGTGGCGGTACGATGTCATTCTCTCGCTCCATTTTCGCGAACTTCTTCTCTGATATATTGTAACAAATTACGTTTTGTCCATTCGCATAAATCATAACCATTATTCATTTCTCTTCGTTAGGAGTCAATTTATCATTGTCATTTGCTTTTTGTCACATATACCAACAATTAAGCGCTGTTATTGATCTGTGTTTAGTTACCGCGAGAGACTTATGGATATTTGATTATCACATCCATACTAATGCCCATTCTTGAGCCCATTTGATATGTAATAGATTGGTAACAAAACAATATTCTAAAATAATATATTATTTATTCATTAATTTATTTCAATTATGTCACACATCGTTTACAAATCAATAGACAATGTTTAATTACGTAAAAAGCATCAGAAAAAGTCAAATTATTAAATCAAACTGGTTAGTGATAAGGAAATTAGGTTTATTTTCCAACAAAATGAATGAATTCTCTTTTTTATAATTAAAAATTTTACCTTTGTACGTATGTCGTGTGAAATTAATGATAATACAATAATAATAATAATCTTTATTTATCAATTTAAAGTTACAAACACAGGTTAGTATAGATGAACTTATATTAGTGTTAATGAAAGTACTTTTAGAAACTGCATAATATAAAACGACAGTTTCGCAATAACGGTACAAAAACTCATGCAATTATTCAAAAACTAACCTAAAAAGTATCACAAAAATACGCCACAAGCACTCCTAAGGTCAATATTAGTAATTCAGATGTAGAAAGTTGCTACAGTTTTGAGCATCCTGGCTCCATGCCAGTGAGCTAGCTCACTCGACCTGCCCCAGTTCGGGCACTACTTCAGCTCGAAAATTATCTAAATTTGACAACTTACATTAAAAAATAAGAAGTACTCGTTTTGGACACGCCTTCACTTTACTTTCAGATTATCAAGAACTTAAAAACTCTCTGAAATTCCTCTCAGCCGTAGTTAATAAGCTAGAGAAACGTTTGTTGTAGTTGACTACACCGCTATACCGGTGGTGACAAACGTGCACAGGGCACACTTCTCTCGTTATACTAGAATAACTTGGAAAGCTGATCCCGAAACGCAATTAGGTCACATCGCAGGTGTGCCACGTATTGTGAGTGAAGTTAGGAGTTATTAAAGTAAAAAATCCATATAAGCTTTACATTTTGTTTATAAAGAGATAGGCAGAGATAATAACATCTTTATACTCTTTAAAACGCTGTTTTTGACACCTTCTCTTACGTTTCATATATAATAACATATAAAAAACTAAGTCTGTATGTTATTTTTTAATTCAATTCTTTATTTCCTGATTAATTTCTTTATTTTCTAATTACTTATTTTAATTATTTATTGTTTTACGATTGGTTTGCATGAGAAAATAAAAGAAAAAAAAAACTAATACGTGAATGTGTTTATTTATTTAAATAAATAAATAAATAAATAATAACATATAAAAAACTAAGTCTGTATGTTATTTTTTAATTCAATTCTTTATTTCCTGATTAATTTCTTTATTTTCTAATTACTTATTTTAATTATTTATTGTTTTACGATTGGTTTGCATGAGAAAATAAAAGAAAAAAAAAACTAATACGTGAATGTGTTTACACATCTTATCATACAATATACATACAGTATCTTACAACTGTAAGTTATCTTACTTATAATACATCTGTAGAGGAATGTTTTTTTTATTGTAGCTCGGCATGTGATAACACTCCGCCTGATGTAAAGCTAGAGTGCAGTCCATGAATGGAAACAACTGCTACTACAGAGAAATCTCTACAGGCAGCAGTTGCCTCCACTATGCCGGCTTGAGGAGACGAGCTTGTACCATCTAGATTGACAGTGCATACTACTCTCGTTATACTATTTTAAATTAAAAATAATATAATTATAGTTTCTACTATTTTTAATATTTTCACTTTTTCATTGTTATTTTTATCAAATTATATATTTTATTATCATTATATAAACAATTTTCTATAAACTATTTTATCTACATACTGCTCTTTTGACTTCCTTCAGTGTCAGCTGAAAACCAGCGCTCCGAGTCAGCTTTTGTCAGAGCTTATGCTGAGATAATCCTATTTTAATTAGTTACCTCGCTTCCAATATCTCTAACTTATTTTTTAATTGTAACAAATATATTCTATTTTACTAAACCACTAAATCCACCCAGATGGTTTCAGAAAGAAAAACTTTATACGGAATTATCTATTTCGATTTTTCTTTTTCCCGTAGTACATAAAACAAAATGCAACATACACTATTCGAAGTTGTTCTTACATCTACACTTTCCAGTCGTAACGCTTTCAAAGAACTTGGCGAGTTGCCAGTTCGAATCCGGTTCGGACTACGGAGGTCACCGGTGGAATTAGTTAAAGCTGAACAATAACTTTGTACGAAAATAAAACTGTTTCATAAATATCCACCGTCTCGACCGGGTTCAACTTTTCTAGATTACATTATATATTCACGCTTATAATCTAATTGGGGTAGTGAGAATATAGCTAAAACTGCACTAGTAGAGGCGCGGCCAAATATTCTCTAAGAACCGATTCGAACATGGTATAGTTCAAAATCTGTCATATGAATAAATGGAAACAATATTGGACAGATCACGCTACTTAGAGCTACAGAGTTTTTTATATTGCCACAACAAACCGCAGTCCATCGTTAATATGCCGGCAACAACAATTAAGAATGGTAACAAATAAGCTAAAGTATCGAATAATTATGCATTGAGATATATACTAGAGGCGCAATAACGCTCCCAACATGAGGCGAGTGAAGATCTGCCCACAGCCATAATTAAGCTTTGGGCAAATGTGTGGTGAAAACGTGCAATTCTCGATCCCAAATGGACAACAAAAAAAGCGGGATTACGTTTCACACGTAAATATATCCTCTCAACAACTATATTGTCTTTAAACAACCAAAAAACAAATAAAATTAGGAATATTTTTTACATTTAGTGTTGCTAGTAAAAAATCGTCTCCTCTTCTTATTACTGGCTACTTTAGCTCATTTCACTGGTGGTACTAACTACGTCAGGAGGGCAGACTAGGCCAGACCATCATCAGTCTGACTACCAGTCTTTTAGGAACTACTAAGTATAATAGCATCCCTCTACAGTACAAAACAAACGGACGGTTTAATCTGTTTTGATTGGCAACAGAATATGCAAACAGATAACAAAACAATAGCGAGATTTCATTCAATACACTATCGATATCGATATTAACTTGCCTATAAACTAAAATAGCTGTCGTGGTTTAGCGGTTAAAAGCATGCACTATTAAAGGGTAGTAGGCAGACTGAAGATGGTTATTAGCCCAGTCTTCGCAATCAAAAGAACGGCCGTGGTCTAGCAATAGGACGCGTGAACTCACGATCAATGAGACCCGTGTTCGAAAATTCTGACCGGTACCAATGTAATTTTGTTATATGTACTTTGGTGGCTTAGTGCACTATTAAAGAGTGATAGGTAGAGTGATGATGACTATTAACCCAATCTGCTGTCCTGGGGTAGTACCACCACTTTCGTATGTAACATCCGTGAAGTGGCCTTGTCGCGTTTTGGGAGCAGTTTGAAAGTAACCAGGTATAGCGAGAGGAGTGCGCACTGTCAATCTAGATGGTGCATACACGTCTCCTCAGACCGGCATAGCGAAGGCGACTACTGGCCAAGGCGACTGCTGATTGTAGAGATTTCTCTTTAGTAGCAGTTGTTTCCGTTGATGGAAAGGACTCTAGCTTTATATCAGGTGGAGTGTTGTCACATGCCGAGCTACAATAAATTTCGATTAAATTTCGGCTAATAACCATTATCAGTCTGCCTACCATACTACTGCAAGATCATGATCGCTCTTAATCCCATCATAGATCAAGTTAAACGCACAATAAGAAATGTACGCACACGAAGTTACGAGCATGTTAACTTCAAAACACTATTAGAATATTAGAACAATAGTAAAGCTTCGTATTCATAACTAAGAGCGCATCTGACGCGTTCATCTATTTATTATTCAAAGTAAGCCGACCCTAAAAGGCACTTTCATATTGCGAAATATTGAATTATGTTTCGTCTCTGTTAAACAAACTTGACTAAAATAGATGCAACGTGCTTAAGTGACATGGAGTGATGTTTGTTCAGTCTTTACTGTAGTTTATTTTGAAGCCTAAATCTACCTGTTTTGGGGTAGACAGTGTATTGCTAACTATTATTGAAAAAATAAATAAATAAACAAAGAACAATTTAAAAGCAGACGTGGTCTAGTGGTAAAACGATCGATGAGACCCGTGTTCGAACCTCGCTAAATCTGACCCTGGTCTGGTCGCTCAGTGCCTATAGTCAATATTAAAGAGTGGTAAGCAGACTGATGATGGTTATTAGCCTAGTCTACCGTCCTAAAACTCCTTTTGAACACCCATGTCGCGTTTCAGGATTAATTAGGAAGTAGTCTGGAACGAGATGTGTATGCACTATCAATCTGTCACATTCGACTCATCAAGCCGGCATAGCGGAGGTGACTGCTGCCCTTCCTTTCATGGACCGCACTCTAGCTTTACATCAGGCGAAATGTTGTCATATGCCGAACTACAATTACAAAAAGTAACAATTACATAACATTGTTTAAATGCTAGATTTGTTGCCGAGCTACTGATACTGATGTCAAAGATTGGTGAAGAGTCTATTGACGTTTATAGTCCGATTACTCAACATTTTAATTAAAAGCGTTTAATAAAGTTAAAAGTTCTAAATTGCCCTAAATTATTAATGCATGGTACGATAACCCCAACGCTATCAGAAAGTGGAACGCGGTACATCGATATTCGTGTTTTACAGCGATAAATAGCTGAAACACATAGGTACTTATTTTAACATAAAATTTCATGACTCCATTTTACACTATTTAATACGGTAACGCGACTGAAAAGCTCAATTTTATTTCCTTGATAAATTATTAATAAGATTCGTAATGAATTTATTTATTAAGTTAATTTACGTACAAATATCATGTGTTTACTAAAATACAACAAATTTTTATAGAAATAAAACAACTGCGCTACCAAGTCCTTACCGTTTTAGGCAGACCTTTAAAATCAATTTAAAAGTAACCGAGGTAAAGTAGCCAAATATAACAATAAGAGTGTGCTCTGTCAACCAGGACGGTGACCGTCCCTCAAGCCGGCACAGGCACGGTTAGACCGGTTTAAGATTTTTTTTATTGTAGCTCGGCAAGTGACAACACTCCGCCTGATGTAAAGCTAGAGTGCGGTCTATGAATGGAAACAACTACTACTACAGAGAAACCTGTGAGGGCAGCAGTCGCCTCTACTATGATGGCTTGAGGAGACGAGCATGTACCATCTTAGATTGACAGTGCACACTCCTCTCGTTATACCTGGCTACTTTCAAACGCGACAAAGTCACTTCACGGGTGTTACATTCGAAAGTGGTGGTAGCACCCTAGGACGGCAAACTGGACAAATAACCATCATTAGTCTTCCTACCACTCTTTAATATTGCCTATTAGCACTGACCGACCAAAGTACATATAACAAGATCAAGTGAAGTGTCACGATGTAAAAATTGAAAATAAATTTAACAAAACAACATGTATGATAATAAAATTATAGTAAATCTTTATTCAAAATAATAAAGTCAAAGCTACGCATTTGAGAGAATTCCCGACTATTAAAGTCTTCCGGTAAGCGCTTTAAATCTGCGAACATTGTAGGAAGCTGAACAAAAGCATCGTCACTCGAATTTCGGCGAAATTGTCACATAGAAAATTCATAAAAGACGCCAACCTTGACTCGACAATTGTAGAAAATCCGCACACACATGAACTTGTTTATTGGCGTTAGAATGCCTCTAATATTTTTCACGCACTTCAACCCCGTGACGTTCGTGACCGGAATAATTTCGAGGGTGTATCTGAGCTCCCTTTGACAACTGTATTTATGTGTGTTGTGTAAATTTCCTTTGATTTCGAGAATTATTTATTTTCATACTGGAAAATTCGTATTATTATAGCTAGGTGATGCTACAAAACATTGCTGCTACAATAATGTGCTACGAGGCTACTGCAATGTGCTACGGAGCTACTATAATTATTACTACAATGGGGGTAATAACTTGGTATATGACATCACTGATGTGAAGAAATCCACCACAGAGAATTTTCTGCATACAACAGTCACCTCCGCTATGCTGGCGTAAGTAGAAGAATGTGCACCATCTAGATTGACAGTGAACACTCCTCTCATTATACCGGACTGCTTCTAAATTGAGGTCACTTCACGAGTGTTACATTCGAAATAGCATAGATTAATTTTTTTAGCATTCCTCATACTTATTTATATCGTAGGGTAATGAATATTGATAAACATCAGGCGGAGTGTTGTCACATGCCGAGCTAAAATAAAAAAATAAAAAAGTATCGACTAAACGGGATTTGAATTCGATCTGATACCCTAACCACTAGACCTCAACCGCTTAATTACAAATGGTCCTATTCTGCTATTTATTACAATAGCGTAAGTGCTGGTTCTCGTAGACGGTTTAATATTGTCGTAGCGCTACGAATAGACTACGACATTTATTTGTAGTTTGTTGAATTTATTTTAAATAATAATCAAATGACTTTTGTAAACTTTTTGTAGAAAATTATATCGACGTGATCTTCTTCTATGCGTAGTCTATCCAGAGCCTAATCTAACATGATTATTAAATTAAATTAAAATAAAAAAATGACATATAATGTTTATGTTTTTTTATTGTTACAGGTCTGGTAGTGCATTGTCAATATGGATGGGAATATTCGTTTCCTAAGACCGGCATAGCGGAGGCGACTGCTGTCTGTAAAAATTTCTTTACATAAGGCGGAGTGTTACTAGTGAGTTACTCGATAGGTACGAGTATGTGACATTTATTTATTTAAACAAATTACGCTGAATAAGTATATTGATTTTTAAGTAAATTATTATTCAATAATATAATACACGAATTTCTCGATATTATTGTCACAATACCACGGTAGCACAGTCTATAATTTCCGGACAAGTCCTTTCACCAGCGAAGCGTGATAGAAGCCGGACAAACAACCTATTTATAAAGTTTTATAAAGAAGTATTTATAGGTACATAGAGTGATTTTTTCTTATAGGTCCACTGACCTAAACTAAACTAAAAAAGATAATATATAATTTTCAGGAATCGAAACGGCTGAAATTTGAAAAAAAAAGATAAAATAAAACTTGTAGATCAGCATTTGACAACACTCCACCTGATGTAAAGCTAGAGTGTAGTCCATGAGTGGAAACAACTGCTACTACAGAGAAATCTCTACGTGTATTAGTCGCCTCTACTATGCTGGCTTGAGGGGACGAGTATGTACCATCTAGATTGACAGTGCATACTCCTCTTGTTATACCTGGGTACTTTCAAACTATTCCCGAAACGCGACAAAGTCACTTCACGGGTGTTACATTCAAAAGTGGTGGTACTCCCCCAGGACGGGTACTGGGTTAATAACCATCCTCTGTCTACCACTCTAATAGTGCCTATAGGCACTGAACGACCAAAGTACATACATCTATATAAAAAGAACGTAATAATAAAGCAGAGAAAAGCAGGAAACACGTGAAATAACGTTACGTACAAAACCTATAAGTTTGTGCCGTTTTACCGCCACGTGACCAAAATGTTAGTTTACGTTGAGAAGTGGCATCCCTTCTATTTGACTCGATGGAGGACAGAAGTCACGAAACTTATTTGCGAGGGAATTGGTGCTCTTGATCGTGTATGACGTCATAAGTTACTTTGTAGTTTTATTCTTAATATTATTGCATTTTAATACCATATATGAGGAAATTATGAAGAAGAAAATGTAATAACACCTTGAAGTGAGTCGAGTTTGAAAGTATCCAAGTGTAACGAAAGAAATGTACACTGTCACACACGTTAGTTAGCATAGCCGAGGCAACTAATGTCTACAGAAATTTCTCCGTGGTAGCAGTTGTTTCCGTTCATTGACCGCACTCCTAAGTCTTCTAGAAAATACAGCCAAGTTAATTCTTTTTTTTACTTCGTTGAAACTTATCAGTCTACCTACCTTATACATTTAGTTTTAATATACATGTTAATATATGACATATAATAATAGTAAGCACAAGAAACATTATTGCAACAAAGCTGTTTGCATTCGGAGCACGTAATAAGTTTTTCGTGCATCCAAAACTGAAAATTTGTATGTTCGAAGCACGCGCAAGCAGCAAAAGGCTTCGAGAGATGAAAGCTTTGACATTAAAACGTTCAACCACCTTCCTCCCTTTACTAAAAACTTATGTTTCGACTTTTGTTGTTCAGGTATTATATTTTATTTTTTAATATGAATTATTTTATTATGAATACATAATAAATAAATATAATATAACATGTCTAGATGCATCTAGAGAGCGTTGTCAAAGTTCAAGCAATCGCGATCAAGGCTTTTGACCATTATTTCAACCATCAAATCATATAATACCCTCATTTTTTTTTTAATTGTAGCTCGGCATGTGACAACATTCCGCCTGATGTAAAGCTAGAGTGTGGTCCATGAATGGAAACAACTGCTACTACAGAGAAATCTCTACAGGCAGCAGTCACCTCCACTATGCCGGCTTGAAGAGACGAGCATGCACCATCCAGATTGACAGTGCACACTCCTCTCGTTCTAACTGGCTACTTTCAAACTATTCCCGAAACGCGACAAGGTCACTTTACGGGTGTTACATTCGAAAGTGGTGGTACTGCCCCAGAACGGCAAACTGGACAAATAACCACTCTTTAATAGTGCCTATAGGCACTGAACGACCAAAACATATAACAAAGTTACATTGGTACCGGTCAGAATTTAGCGAGGTTCGAACACGAGACTCATCGATCGTGAGTTCTCGCGTCTTGCCGCTAGCCCACGGCCGCTCTTAAAATACAAAATCTGCAATATATATTTTTTTTATTTTAGCTCGTCATATGACCACCTGATTTTAAGCTAGACTGCGAGAGGATCGGCAGACAGCAGTCGCATCCGTTATGCCGGCTTTGTGAGAGCTTCACTTTGCTCTTGAAGTTCGACCAAAAAAGGAGTGCCCGAACCTTTTACCCGTGCGGGAATCGTTTCGACTGTGAAACGTATTTGTTATCCCACAATAACAAAGTAAGTCGTATACGTTTAAAAAACATAACAATCAAAATTTCATTTTTCTCAAACAGGAAAAAATACATCATACATTCTAAAATGACCAGTTTCTATTTGTCCATTAAAATTCGCATCCATTACGTAAATCGTTCCCCGTATCACAACAATGTTACGTACGTGGCGAGACATGTAAAGTAATTTATCCTTGGGGGATGGGACCAAATAGCTGAAGGCACTATTGTCTACGAATGATAAATTGCGTTTTATCTCGGAGTCACAGCTCTAATGCGGTGTGTTGACAAATGTATTGCACTATTGTGGGAATACAGGAAATTAAATTGTATGCATTTTATTAGACTGTTTTAAAGAGTTGCAGGAAGTTTAGTGATGGTTATTAGCCCAGTGTGCTGTCCTGGGCTACCGTCACTTTCGAACGTGAAATGACCTGGAAAGTAGTCAGGTATAACGAGAGGAGTGTGCACTGTTAATTTGGATGGTACATGCTCGTCTCCTTAAGCCGGCATAGTGAAGGCGATACTGCCTGTAAAAATTTATTCGCACTCTAGCTGCTACATCAGGCGGAATAAAAATGGTATGATAAAAGATACATAATAAATTAATAGCGTAATTAAGTGGATTTATTTGAAAATTTAATTTTCGCCGCGTCTAAATCGTTCTCTTTAGGGACAGTTAATAATACGGATTACTAAAATTTAGACGTTAAATAATAATCATTTATAATGCTTTTTTTCTGTTTATGTTCCGAGAAATGTTTTGCAGGCAAGTCGACTACACTATGCCGACTTGGAGTGACTTAATGAGCACTGTACAGATTGACAGAGTATAGTCTTCACGTTGTACCTGTCTAGACAGTGTTGTTGATGTATTTTCTTTTAAGAAGAAGTATGTATCTAAAAAAAGGAATTATAAATCCAATAAAATTGCATTTTTTTATAGATAGAAAAATGCATACGTCATATACAAAGGTCGTTTCTTTACGTAAACGAAATGCGGCGGATACTTCGTTGCATCTATTGTTCTTCTCTTCTGTAACAATTGGATAGGACGTGGCCGTCTGAAAACCAAAGAATTGCAGCTTCTATTTTACGCTGGATTTATTTGCTCTTTCTTCCTTGATTATACTATACATATACTATTTCATTTCATTCAAGTTTTTTTTTTACTTTACTTCTGTAACATTAACTACAGACAGAGTGCGGTCACATGTAGGACTACTATAAAAATAGTTGAATATCTCAAGAGACATGATCTCGTAGCAGAAACCCATAAGAATAGTTTACGATCGTCCTGATAACGACAACACATGAATAATTTATTATGGCAACATTCAATCTTTTGTATACTTTTATGACAATAATAAAATATGTTGGTACCTAGTCTTGATGGGCTGGTGGGATCTTTTTACGTTTACTTATTGCCTATTATGGTGTCCTGGTACTTTGTGGGTGATTTATGCGTTTAAACTTGTTTTTTTTAATTTATTTAATTTTACATGAAGTTCACATTTATTTAATTATGTTAATAGCATTTCCTTTTTTCATGAGAACGTACGAAATTGTGCTGAATAAGTTTTAATTTAATTTACAAGTTTTTTATTTTAACGCATAATTTTGAAAAAATTTCATATTTTCTCTTCAAAGTGTGTAAAATAAAAATGATTCTTTTTTAAAGAATAAACTTAAAAAATATATAATATTAATGTAAAATAACAATTCAATTGTAATAATTTATTCTTAAAATATCAAACCTGTTTTAATTGCCGGATTTCCGTATACACCAACGATAAGTATCAAGAACAAATAAAAAGTCAGTTTCTCCATGATTGCTACACATACATACACACAGGTTAATCACCACACACAATTCGCGGGAAAAAACCGTACGTTCATTTCGAATCACTTACACGTCTCACATCTGTAATACGAGTAGAGACATCCGCCACCACCGACGTCGCCCGGCTAACTGACAGCGGGACGGCAAACTCGTAGCTGTCGGGGCGGCCAGGCTCGTAGGGAGGGTAGCTCCGATAGCTCCCCATGTATATTGATTTTTTAATGTTATTTTTGGTGTTTTCACACAATTTTTATGCGGGCATGCAGTTTTTTTAATGTTAAATAATTTACTGGTGGAATATTTGATGTTCTTTATGTTTACTTTTTCATGTGTATTAAGAAAATAATCTAATACTCAGCCTGATATAAAGCTTGAGTGCGGACCACGGAAGCAACTGCTTAGATAAAATTCTACAGGCAGCACTCGCCTCCGCTATGCCGGCCTGAGGAGACGAATCGATCCAGATTGACAGCGCACACTTCGCTCTTTTGGACTCATATTAAATGAGTTATATTTTGGTGGGATTACAGGAGATTAAATTAATTTTATACATGAGATCTTTTAGTTTTATTGTTAACGTACCATGTAAATGTTAATTAGGAAAAAAAACCGTAAGAAAAATTAATAAACACTGAATGGAATTGTTTGTAATCTACGTTTAGACAGTAAGATCTTAATTAAACATCTGTGTTATTTTATAATAAAACAAAAGAACCTTTAAAAAACGAAAGAAAAATCTTAGGAGAAAAAGAGCAAAAATTTAATTATCTGAAATAACTCAATTTTATTTTAAAATAACTCCGTCCAAGTCTCGCGCGACAAGACGACGTAGATATTTTTTTCTGTGCTTCTTATTAAATTTATTATAAAACAAATATTTAGGCCTTTTTTTTTAAATAAAATGTTTATAACAACCTATTATTATTTTAATTAATTAAACATTCGGATCGCAATTAAAAATAATAATAAACATAATTATATAAAATGATCGCAGTCGCCTCAGCTATTCCGGCTTGAGGAGACGAACGTGCACCATCCAGATTGACAGTGCACACTACTCTCGTTATTCCTGGCTACTTCCAGTATAAAGCTATAATTTTCACATGTAAATAATTTGAAATATGCCTCAAAAAGTTATCCAATTCCGTAGATATTCTAACTGTATGAATTTCATATGCGTATAATTATCCTAACAAGTTCAGCCACGTGTTTTAGTTTATTTGGGAGACAAATAATTACACATTTACATTTATAATATTAGTATATATTGATTAATTGTATTAAATAACATAGATACACATAATAAATTAGATACATTAAGTTAATGTAGAATATATAAGAAAATATTATTTCTTCTTTCATAGAAAAAGTCATGATATATTTTGGCTTCATACGTGATCAAAAGAAGCACTTAAGAGTCATGAGAGCGTTCGTGCGTATTTAATACTAATGTAGTAAGAATATTTGAGATAGCTACAGGGAAAAAATAATGTTACTCTATTACTTTTGACGGTTGTTCGGGTGGTATTTTACTAGTATAGCTGTATATAAGGTTTATGTATACTTGGTCAAATAAATAACACGGCAGCTGTAGGTACCGTCAACATATAAAATACGTTTTATAAATTTTTTATTAGTAGTTTATTGGACGCAAATGTATAGAGATAATATTTGGATAAATAAAATAAATAAAGGAGGTTTGGGCTATAGAAAAGCCGTACTTCCGTATCTTGGAGAAGCTATTGTACAAAAATGCATTTTTTTTTAAATTTTTTATTGTAGCTCGGCATGTGACAACACTCCGCCTGATGTAAAGCTAGAATGCGGTCCATGAATGGAAACAACTGCTACTACTGAAATCTCTACAGGCAGCAGTCACCTCCACTATGCCGGCTTGAAGAGACGGGCATGCACCATCCAGATTGACAGTGCACACTCCTCTCGTTCTATCTGGCTACTTTCAAACTATTCCCGAAACGCGACAAAGTCACTTCACGGGTGTTACATTCGAAAGTGTTGGTACCGCCCCAGGACGGCAGACTGGATCATCAGTTTGCCTACCACTCTTTAATAGTGCCTATAGGCACTGAGCGACCAAAGTACATATAACAAAGTTACATTGGTACCGGTCAGAATTTAGCGAGCTTCGAACACGGGACTTTTCGATCGTGAGTTCACGCGTCTTACCGCTAGACCACGGCCGCTCTAATTATCTTTATTATCTTATTCATATATATCAGAAATTTTAGGAGTTGGTTGTAATATTGGAGATGACGGACGGTCATTGACCTCTTGCGAGCTATTATCCTCCATTGAAACGACTTTGTCTTCAAACTCGTTTAATATTATAATTGTTTGTAATTACTGTAATATCACATTAAACTTGTTACACTGACTTTAAAACTGACACAGATCATACGTTGATATCAAATTGAAATTATTGAATCCCGTTCAAACGCCGTTGTAAGAATGATCCTCTTCTCCGGGCCTCCTGCTTATATATTGCCTGTTTTGCTTTAATTATACGGTGCGTTAAAACACCTGCGAGATGCAGCTGCGTTGGAACACCTGCGAGCCGCAGCTGCGTTGGAACACCTGCAAACTACACGTGCGTAGGAACACCTGCAAACTGCAGCTGTGTTGTAACACCTGCGTCGATTCTTTTATTTTAACGAGGGTAGGTTGGTGTTGCCGGGTGATGTAATTCTTGTGTAATACATTGAATAGATGACATATTTTTCATGCGCCGACACGGCCATTCTGCGACAGGTCGAGCTCGACATGTCCTGAAATAAAATAAAGAAGAAAGTAGTTCTTACTAGCCACTTTTATAAGTGTCACCCCGAATAATATTTCATAAGTAATTCATATTTTATCATTTGACCATATCAAAATACGTTGCTCAAAAGTCAGTTGTTTAATTTAGTTAAGCATTAACGAACTATATCTAGGAGACTTCGCTTCCAACTAGATCTTTGCTACAAATCAGTGTCATGTCTAGGAGACCAACGACTCTGTTAAACTTATGTCTGGGAGTACACACTCCAACCAGAACACAACAACATGGTCAACGTTATGTCTAGGAGACACCATCTCCGACTAGATCAAAACGACTCTGTTAAACTTATGTCTGGGAGTACACACTCCAACCAGAACACAACAACATGGTCAACGTTATGTCTAGGAGACACCAACTCCGACTAGATCAAAACGACTCTGTTAAACTTATGTCTGGGAGTACACACTCCAACCAGAACACAACAACATGGTCAACGTTATGTCTAGGAGACACCATCTCCGACTAGATCAAAACGTCTCTGTTAAACTTATGTCTGGGAGTACACACTCCAACCAGAACACGGTCAATGGCTTTAATAGGATAACGTCTCCAATTGAGTACATGAACACAGTCGACTCTTTAACAATTAAAAAGCCTACAATACTGACCTTAATACATTTCACATATTGTCATCCATGTCCCTTTTCAATGTTAATCACATGACATGACATCACCTGTCAGGTCACGTGGTACCGCCGACACGGAGTCCTGATTAGTTACAGTTCCGGGCTTAGGAGCTAATCTCAGTTGATCATGTGCAACCTTTTTTGGTCTTCCTCTGCCGACAACTTTTTTAACCCTGTATCTATCATGAGGTAAAATTTTATAAATTTCATAAGCATCTGCATACTTGAGATCAAGACCAATTTGACTCCTTGGATTTGTCTTAAATAGCACGATATCACCTTTTTTAAATCTTATCACTCGCGCTTTTCCTGAATCAAACCTCAATTTATCTACACTGCTTCTTGCTTTAATTCGTTTACCTATGTAATCATCTAGTAATTCACGATTAACAGTACTCGTGTTTTCATCTATTAAAGATAGTAATTCAATCGGAACGGCGCATTGTCTTCCCGTTAAAGCTTTAAGCGGACTGACGCCTGTAGTTTTATGTTTAGTACAATTAATAGCAAGTTGTAAGGCATCGAGTCCTGTTTTCCAATTATTATATTCGTGATTTCGTATAATTGTGAGTCCGTTTTTAACAACTGACATCATGCGTTCCACCTGTCCATTTGCACGACTTGCACCTGGAGCTATAAAATGTTGAATAATACCTTGCTCTTTACAGTATGTTTCAAACTCCGATTTAAATGCTGTGTCTTGATCACTAATAATTTGTTTTGGTGCACCAAATAGTGACACTACCTTTTTCAGAGCTAAAAGTATGGACTTAGTGGTTTTATCCGTGGCGTAAGACAACATTGTATATTTAGTAAATGCATCTATAGTAACAATAACATATTCGTGCTTATTATTTCTGCTGGTCAATTTGCCAGTCATATCCATATGTATGGTGTGAAATGGAATCGGCTCCTTTGGTATGGGGTGCATCCGTATTTGTTTTGCACCAGATGATCCCTTACTCGTTTTACATATCACACAATTATCTACAAATTTTCGAACTGTATTTGTCATTTCTGGAAACCAGTACTCTTCTCGCAATTTAGATAAAGTTTTCTCCCATCCGAAATGTTTAAGAGATGTGTGATATGCGTTTATAATACTCCACTGATAAGATCTAGGTACCACCTTCTTCCAGTGATTATTACCAGGTTCATCATCAATGTGTTTTCGTTGCAGGACTAAGTTATGCAAGCGATAATTTTCAATGTTTTCGCCTCGTTCTATCCTTTTAATAATAGTGTATAAATCAGGGTCTCGTCGTTGTTCAACTTTAAGCCATGAATCTGTAGTATTAAGTAAGCTAATACAAGAAACTGGATTGCGGCTAAAATAATCCGCATGTTGCATTCGTTTTACTTGACGATATTCAATTTTAAAATCATAATGTTGAAGAAATGCTAGCCACCTGTATATTCTGGGCAATAGTTCGTGTTTTTGTAACGACGACTTAATGGCGTTGCAATCTGTCACAATAGTAAAAGATCGTCCGTATAAGTATTGACGAAAGTGCTTAACGGCGCGGACGATTGCAAGTGTTTCCAATTCGTATGAATGGTAGTTACTCTCCGGTTTAGTTGTCCTCATGCTCATAAAGGCCACAACATGTTGTCTTCCATCTTTCTTTTGAATTAGGACTGCTCCAAGGCCCGTACTACTCGCATCCGTGTGCAACTCTATTGGCAAGTTGTCTTGATATATAGTAAGAGCCGGAGCAGAAGTTAACCTGCGAATAACATCTAGTCTTGCATTTTCGCACTCTACCGTCCAAGAAAATTTTGTTTCTTTCTTAGTTAAATTATATAAAGGAATCATACGCTCTGAGAATGAGGGTATAAATTTTCTGAAGTAGCTAGCCAAACCGCAAAATTGACGTACTTGCTTGACATTCCTTGGTATGGGCGACTTTTCCAAGGCTTCAACTTTTCTGGGACTCGGTTTAACTGTGTTATTCGATATTACATTACCGAGATATTCTACCGATTTCTTGAAGAAAATACATTTATTGGAGTTTACTGAGAAACCAGATTCTCTCAAAGTATATAGCACTTTCTCTAATAGTAAAACACCTTCGTTAAAACTCTTGCATTTTATAAGGACATCGTCCATGTAAATTAGAATTTCATTAAGATACGGGCGTAGCGCGGTCATTATTGACCGTTGGTATACAGCTGGAGCGTTCATTAATCCAAATGGCATCATAACGTATTCATACAGCCCATCTGGAGTAATAAAAGCGGTCTTGTGAATAGAGTCCTTTTTGACGGGTATTTGATGAAATCCCTGAGCCATGTCTAGTGATATGAAGTATGTTGCATCAGCTAAACGATCAATTTGATCAGATATTATTGGCAAGGGGAACTTTATCGGCACAGTGTTACTATTTAGTTCTCGGTAATCTATACACATCCTATCATCTCCGCTCTTTTTCTTTACTAGAATTACGGGACTCGCAAATTCTGAGGTACTTTCACGAACAATACCATTAGCAATAAGCTCGTCGATTATAGATTTAATTTTGTCTCTTTCAATTGGAGCCATTCGGTACGGTCTACGACAAACCACTTTCAAGGGATCCTTAAGTTTAATTTCTAAACATCCTGTTGTTACTTTAGTTTTGGGTATCCCAGAGGCAAAAATGTCTTCATACTTTTTGAGTAAGTGTTTTAAAGTTGTAATGTCTTTCTGATCCACTAAGTCTGTATCTATGTTATTCATCAGGTATTTATTCGGAATGATGCTCATAATATTAGAGGTTCTAGATACAGTTGCGCCCTCATTGTTAATGTGAACATTTAAACCCGGGGTTTTTACAAGGTCGCATCCTACTAAAAGTTCACACGGAATTTCATGATTCTCGACAACATGAAATTTAATTTCAACAAATATAGAGCAAATTTCGCAGATTATAGTCACACTTTGATACGACGCCACCGGCACTCCTGTACCTAGTCCCTTTAGGAATAATGTGGAGTGTTCCCGTTTTCCTGGTAAGGACATACTAAAAGATCTTCGAATAAGAGAACTGTCCGCACCGCTATCAAACAGTGCCACATAGGTATTGTTATTAATAATAATCTTCAACGGGGTACATATTAGTGATTCTGTTCGAGCTATGTTTATATTTTTAATATTATCATTTGCTCTCCGAAAGCAATCTCTTTCAATATGCCCGGATTTTTTACAATAATTGCAAAATTTGGTTTTCACTGTTGCTATATTGTCAGGTGATTTCGTTATTAGTGATTTAACTTCAGGTACCACATCGGAAGTACATCCTGACTGCATGTGACCTATTTGGCCACACTTGTAACAGTTCACATTACGAACCGCAGTCTCATTCTTAGAGAATCGATATCTCGTACGCTTTGCGAGTGGTTCGTCCGATCTATCGTTCTGTATCTTCGTAGTAGATATGATCGAAATCAGCTCAGGTACAGTGGAGCATTTACTGGAAAGAAGTCTAAGTCGCAAAGAGTCATTATCTATACACCCTATGACAGCTTCAACAGCATCTGTGTCTTTATTGCCTTGCATAATCCTTTTCCAAAAGTTCCATGCTCTCGTAATAGAATCAGCCGGTTTAGTAGTATCGAATTTGAAATTTCGGAATTTCACAATATCGTTCGAATACCTAGCTTCAGGCTCAAAGGTTTGGATTAGTGCTGCTCTCATATCTACCCACAATTGGGACTTAATAAGCCAAGTATCTCCTAGCGCTTTAGCGCGACCCTGTAGTGAACCAGCTATTTTATTACATACCTCGTAATCTGTAAGGTTCCAGTGTTCTTTAGCTCGATCCACATGATCACACCAATCGCGTATCGGAACATCTCCATCTGGGTTGAATGACGCAATATATACGTCGGAAAGCCGTGGTCTTGGTGTCCCATTTGTTGTCATTAATTTAGCAAGTAATTCACTATTGTATTTAACGCTATCACTTTGGTGTTGAGTCAAGTTCTGTATTATGTTAACCAAAGATGATAACGACTGATTTGTTTCTTCTGGTCCGCGAGCGTGATGTTGAATCCCACTTCTGATATCAGAAATTTTAGGAGTTGGTTGTAATATTGGAGATGACGGACGGTCATTGACCTCTTGCGAGCTATTATCCTCCATTGAAACGACTTTGTCTTCAAACTCGTTTAATATTATAATTGTTTGTAATTACTGTAATATCACATTAAACTTGTTACACTGACTTTAAAACTGACACAGATCATACGTTGATATCAAATTGAAATTATTGAATCCCGTTCAAACGCCGTTGTAAGAATGATCCTCTTCTCCGGGCCTCCTGCTTATATATTGCCTGTTTTGCTTTAATTATACGGTGCGTTAAAACACCTGCGAGATGCAGCTGCGTTGGAACACCTGCGAGCCGCAGCTGCGTTGGAACACCTGCAAACTACACGTGCGTAGGAACACCTGCAAACTGCAGCTGTGTTGTAACACCTGCGTCGATTCTTTTATTTTAACGAGGGTAGGTTGGTGTTGCCGGGTGATGTAATTCTTGTGTAATACATTGAATAGATGACATATTTTTCATGCGCCGACATATATGATAATACATATTATGTAATATAATTTTTCACACCCGTAAATGCATAGCTTAGTCTCAAAACCATAAATTATGACGCCAATCCAGCAGTTGGAAGGGCTGCAAATGGAAATATAGTATTGAGGATAACGGAAGGCGTGGGTTTAAATCCCACCCCACTGCAGGCTGTTGTTTACATGTTATTTTTTCCATTGAATTTTTAAATATAATTTACTAGAAAAACGATGAAATAAAAATTAAAATATTAACTTATAATTAATTAATAAATAAAAACGAAAAGAAAAAAAAAACAGAAATTATTCGGATATTCAGAACGCGTAGTTTTAAATCATAAAAATGTGCCCAAATAAACTTCAAATTCACAATAATCTCCCATAACACATGACAACAGCAAAATGTACAAAATAAACATGCCATCGACAAATATTTTTCTGCATTTTAATACTTCCGCTTTAGTTCTCTCGATAGTGGAACACTCATGTTAGTTCCATTTCGACCACTTCTTTTCATCCTATATATTAATAAAAAAAAATATTAAGCAGTCGTAGTCTGGAATTTTTTTTAGGGTTACGCCAGCTTTAAAAATATAGTTTCCTATGTTATTACAATTTGAGTTCGAATTGTTCGGGTTTTTGTAGTTCGAAACCCGGCTCGAAGGACCAATGTTTGAGGTCTTGTAGTCCGGAATTCGGCTCGAAGGACCAATGTATTATTCAGGCTACAAGACCCTGAATATTACTATTTATGTAATGCATGATACGCGTATATGTGGTAAGACCTAAAAGCCCTCATTGCTTCCTTCGGGAGAAAGTAAATAATGAAATGAAATGGGGGACAAGTTGCAGGTACTTGAGTCGGCGCGTGCTCTATATACTGCGAGTACAGACCTATTGCTACCCGATCAAGCGGAAAACGTTATCGTAGTCTATAGTTCACCGTTGCATACGACGACATCTATAAATTGTCGTTTTATAGCTTATTTATTTTAATATTACAATTTGCGGTTTATATGTTTATGATAGTTTTCAAAAGGTTCTAAGTTAAAGTTCAAGGTTTTTGCATAAACAAGTTTCATTTTATATTGGAAACAAACGGTAGTTTTTTTTTTTTGTAATGGCAAAGAAAGAACTAATTTTACGGGTTGTCTTGCTAGATTTCTCAAATTATACCTGGCTAGTTTCAAGCTTTTATGGAAACGTGACCTGGGATGTCAGACTAGACTAAATCAGTACAATTCGTCCTAATCAATATTACGAGTATTATAGATGTATATTTTTTAATAGCGCGACTGGTGTGATGATAAGCACAGTGGAGGTCCACGAGCTCCGATGACTGGAGAGTCACCGGTGTATGGAGTTTCTACTTTTAATCACTATGCCAGCCCAAGATGACTTAGGGAAAAAGTTAACCTTTATTAAGAAATAAAAAGTGATTTTATAAATATCTATAGGTATATGAATCCCTGATCGGTTACCTTGATAAAGCATATAGGATTATATGGCCCTTCATCTAAATTATATTGCCTGTAAAATTACAGAAATCTTACATTTGCAAACATTATTCTAACCTTTTGGAATATTCAGCATAGATAAAGGATCCTTTGATGTAATAAAACTTTATGATTTTATGCTACTTGAAGATTTTGATGCTCTTGAAATCTTTCACTTGAAACCTTTTAAGGTCTGTAGGACGCGTGAGGTCACAATCGATAAGATCCGTGTTCTAATCCCGCTAAATTCTAAAACTAGTTTATATTTGTCTTCACATATTTGCCTCCATTAAAAACACAAAATAATTTACTCACTCCGCTGACTTGAACAAAAATTATAATTTTTTTAATTTGACATTTTATTAATATACAATACAATTGTCACGCCTTTCTCCCACAGGGATAGGCAGCGACAATCGAACCACGATCCTGACACAACACCCTCGCTTCCTTCACATCCACAATTCTCTTCATGCACGCCAGACGATTATGGGCACTAGGCAGCCCAGCTTTCATGAGGATGTCTTCTATTTGATCGGAAAACACCCTTTATTAATATAATTATTTATAATTTTAAATCAATACCAAATTGTAATTGTTAGTAAATAAAATTTTTCCACTGATTGGCGCATGCCGTGTTCACTGTTCATAGGACATACATAAATGCATTGTATCTGTGTATTACCGTTTAATTTGTTGTATTGTAAGGGCCTGTTTGTGAACCTAATAAATAAATATATGTACTTTGGCCGCTCAGTACCTATGGCACAATATAGGAATTCATTAAAGAATAATAGGCAGATTGATGATAGTTATTAGCCCGGTCTGCCATCCTGGGGTAGTACCACCACTTTCACGTAACACCCGTGAAGTGATCTTGTTTGAATGTAGCTAAGTTTAGGAGTGTCAATTTAGATGAAACACATTCGTCCCCTCGAACTAGCATAGTCAAGTGAACTGCTGCATGCAGAAATTTATCTGTGGTAGCAGTTGTTTCAGTTTATGAACCGCACTCTAACTAAACTTTACTTTACTTTTAAGAGTGGTAGGTAGACTGATGATGGTTATTTGTCCAGTCTGCCGTCCTGGGGTAGTACCACCACTTTCGAATGTAACACCCGTGAAGTGACTTTGTCGCGTTTCGGGAATAGCTTGAAAGTAGTCTGATATAACGAGAGGAGTGTGCACTGTCAATCTAAGATGGTACATGCTCGTCTCCTCAAGCCGGCATAGTGGAGGTGTCTGCTACCAGTGTGACTGCACAGGTTTCTCTGTAGTAGCAGTTGTTTCCATTCATAAGAAATATATATGTGAAGGATATAATCTATTGATTCTTAAATTAACTAATACAAATGTATGTTATTAATTATATTATTATATTTATATACATTATTTATGAATTAATAGAAATGGAGTGGACAAGTTTTTCTAAGTACAACGCCCTAATCCATCAACTGCGACCTTTTCCAAATATCCCTTGCGATACTAACTTCCGAGATTTCATATTCAATAGCTATAAATGGAACATGATCGTCAACATGGCGGTAAATAAATATTCATGAAAACGAGATAACGAACAAGTTTTTTTATTCATATTTATCCTATTTTATTATACTTTTAATTTGTCGTAACTTTTTTATTTTAACTAATAAAATTAATGACTCATGACTTAACCTAAAGTTTGTATTTTTCATATCATTTTCAAGCCGGTATAGCGCAGGGGTCTGCTGCTTGCAACTGCTACTCTATGGTAGCAGTCTAAGGACGTCGTAGAATATTTTATTTTATATTAGTGACATGACCTTTGGCTACCGAGTTACAGGTCTTTAGTCCCGCCATCATAATGTTCAATCTAAGTAGAGGTTCTTTGAGATAGTCAGTCCACTTGCCGATAAGTCGGTCAGCCCTTTGATCGTGACGTGGTCCGGATCACTGCCTCCCCTAACTTATAAAGTGCGGATGAGTAAATCAGATACTTATAGCTTATTTCTTAATAGAAATGTTTTATTAATATATAATATTATATTTTTTGTACCTAATAAAGCCCCCTCAGAATAGTTTATTTTATTTATGATATTAGTAGATTTAAATATAACTTATTATTAGATTATAAATCTGGTCAAATTATCTCTCTGCCAGTTACAATGAAGAAAACATAAAACTTTGTGTACAACTGCACAAAAGGAAAGTCTTACAGAAAGCAGTTGCCTCCGCGACTGCTGCCAAAGAGGGGCATCCGCTATGTCGGCGTTGTGAGTTGCTTCTTCATATTACGTTCCATGGTGGAACGACAGAAAAAAGACTGCCCGAACCTTTACCTATGTATTATAAATATAAAATATAAAAAAAAACTTTAGAAAAGATCGCAATTTATGTCAAGAGTACACGAAATGTCACATCTTTTCATAGCGAAAAACTGTTTCTTTGATAAAAAAAGTGTCTGAGAAACTCGTTAAGTTGTCACTCCAGCCTTAAATATAAGTCATTAGTAGAGGGAAAAGTGCTTTGCGTGCATAAAAAACTACATCAGTAACTGTTTTTCACTTTAAATTTTCAGAACGGTTGTGGTCTAGCGGCGGAAGGCGTGAATTGACGATGAGACCCGTGTTTAAATCTCGTTAAATTCTAAATATGTATTTCAGTTACATGTACTTTAGTCGTTCAGTGCCCATAATTACACAGGTAAACTGTTGAATTTAGAACCAGCCAAAAACTATCAAGAGGAGTGTGCGCTGTCAACCTGGATAGAGCACCTTTATATCACAAGCCAACACAGCGGAGGGAGGTGACTACTGCCTGCAGAAATTTCTCTGTGGCAGGCGAATTGTAGTCATACTAACCGGCTTGTCACATAGTACCCACTACTTTGGGGTCAACGCAGAATGTACATAGTATGAAGTAGGTAATTTTATATGAAATTGTAGGCGACTAACTTAAGACTCCTCGAGTCTAACTTTTCAACAAAATTTCCTTCAACCCTATTCAAAAACAAACTTTCGACAAATAGAATAAAAGATAGTGACAAAATAAGTATTTTAAAGTCGCTGAATAACTACAATGCCCACTGGACTGAATCCAAAACTGGGTAGTAAGTAGCGTAGCGTATAAAATTTAAATTCAATACTAGAAATTTCCATCGAGTGAACCGTTTTGAAAGATACCTATGTATAATATATTCTATTATGATTTATAACGTTCTATTAACGTTCGCTGGCTTCTGTGTCGCGCCAGTTTGTCACTTGTGTCACTTGGTCCCTGGTACTCCCCAATTCCAGGTATACACAATCCGACCCTTCGCCCACGCGACGAAAGGTGGACCTATCACTTAGGTCTCCTCTGAAAACAGAGTAACACTAAAGTATAAACCCCATCTAGCTGATTTTGGTTTACTCCGGGGTACCACAGGAAGATACCCCGGGACCCTATCCACTACCTGAGGGCACGCCTGATGGGAGACCAACAATTCCGATAGTGCTCTCCACGTGACACGGTCAAAGGATCGCGAGTCACGGGCGTACTCAAATTCCGGGCTGTTATAAAAATATGTATAGAATTGTGTATATATAGTGTGTGTTAATTTCTTTTCCTTTTTTTACTAAGTAAATAAAAAACAAAGTCCGTTATTAAGTAAACATAAACTTAACTTTAAGCACAAAACAATAGTAACCGCAGTTTCTCTTCACCATTGTTTCAAAAGCTTTTTGAATAAACTCCTTTGTACGTCAAGGTGGAATTAAACAAAAATGATCGGTTATATTACTCGTATATTTTTATTGACTTGTTGGCTTCTTGATTCGAATGCTGAGTCCGTCGATTGTGAACCAACATCTGTCCCAACTCGTCCACGGTCGCTCTGTTGCTAGCTTCTTACTCTATGAGCGAAAACAATTGATATCACAGATAAAGTCCTGTCAACAACAGTAGCTTCCACTATGCTAGCTTAGAAGACGATTATGTACCATCCAAGTAGACAGTACACATTCCTCTCGTTATTAAATTTATTTATTACTTTATAAATTATTTATTTAATAGAATTACATTAGACTTTAAAAAACGGTGTAAAATATGGATAGTGAAAAAGATATAGTTCCTGCGTGGCTCCCACTATGCTGACGCACACTATTGTTTGTGTCTACTCTAAAGAAAGGTTTAATACCCATATAAGCTTTTCTTTCATCTAAAGCGATTGATCCTTTAAGATATCTTGTTCACTTCATATATAAGTACTTTATAAATACACCTTTGATCTAACCTTTTGAACGAAAGACGCTACATTTGAAACACTTTTGAAACGCTACATTTTATTTGTATAGTAACCCGCCTGATAGTAAACTTGAGTGCTGTCTATGAGTGAAGATAACTACCCCAAAAGAGAAGTGTTTGAAGGCAGAGTCAGCTTGATGATAAATTACACCATCCAGGTCCAGGTTGACATTATAGAGTGGTAGGCAGACTGATGATAGTTATTTGTCCAATCTGCCGTCCTGGGGTAGTACCACCACTTTTGAATGTAACACCCGTGAAGTGACCTTGTCGCGTTTCGGAAATAGTTTGAAAGTAGCCAGGTATAACGAGAGGAGTGTGCGCTGTGAGGCGACTGCTGCCCCGCACAAGTTTCTCTGTAGCAGCAGTTGTTTCCACACATGGACCGTACTCTAGCTTTACATCAGACGGAGTGTTGTCACATGGCGAGCTACAATAAAAAATGAAACTGCGGCGTCTCGGAAGTTAGCTGCAGACGCATGTACAGTTAAGTTTAAAAGTTAAAATTAAGAGTTAATTTTAAATATAAATAAAACATATAAACATATCTTTCGGGCGCACAAACGTTCATCGTGGCCTCAATTTGTGTACTGTGTAACGACTTGTGCCGAACTTCGGAAGCTCCATAAAGTTTGGTTCGTGCTATAACAACCTCCAAAATGACACTAGGACCAAGTGGTATAACTTTTAACCAAACATACATGAAAAATAAATAATATTTATGAATTTTAAAATTTTTATTTCAAAATAAAATTGAATCCAGCTTTGATCTTAGTAAAGGAGAAATTCATAACACAGATCACGAATTGACGATATATTATTAAATTTTATGAGTGCTGTGGAACCTTACAGCTTAGGGGTGACCTCTACTCTGAATGTATGAAAATTATTTATTTATTTATTTTTCCTTTTCGCGATGATCCGCCTCGCTGAAATGGAAGTGTAAAAATATAGGCGGATAATGCATGTCGTAGAGGACGTTGAAGTCGCAGGCTACTGGTATGATAACGATGCACGCGACGTAACTACACGTTCCGCTTGAAATTGGTGTATTGTAAAGTTATCCCCTCCGATAAATTTCAAACGTTCAGAGTAGAACCCCAAACGTGTATTAGTTACGGTGAAAATTATTTTTCACATTCTACAGGGAATAACTTTCTACTATGTAATTCTATTAAAGCTGTAAAATTTTATTATTATATTCACGTCGATATTCCCAATAGGGTACGGCAGAGTTTTGTAATGACTAATGTTTTTAGTTTCCTTTGTATTATTGTGTAAATTAAATAATAAATAAGTGCATATATACATCCAATGTCCTGACTTAAAATACTGGATATTTTGTACCAGTTTTGAGGACACGGGAAACCCAATTTTTTTAATTGTTGCTCGGCGTGTGACAACACTCCGCCTGATGTAAAGCTAGCGTGCGGTCCATGAATGGAAACAACTGCTACCACAGAGAAACCTGTGCGGGCAGCAGTCGCCTCCACTATGCCGGCCTGAGGAGACGGGCATGTACCATCTAGATTGACAGTGCACACTCCTCTCGCTATACCTGGCTACTTTCAAACTATTCCCGAAACGCGACAAGGTCACTTCACGGGTGTTACATTCACTGACACTGGCACTGAGCGACCAAAGTACATATAACAAAGTTACATTGGTACCGGTCAGAATTAGCGAGGTTCGAACAGGGGTCTCATCGATCGTGAGTCACGCGTCTTACCGCTAGACCACGGCCGCTCTTAAATATAAAACACTTAGACCGGAAATAAACATTTGCTTTAATTATCGTATCATATTGTTTTCAAAATAACACAAACAAGCACCCCACGTGTTCTCCCACTCATTCAACCTTTGATATTTCAAACAGAACATGAAAAAGCAATTTCTTGGACCGGCATAGTGATGGTGATTGAATGCGCGGAGGTTCTTACAGGGTTACATGTCGCGTTAAACAAATTGCAATAATAATAAAATCATTTTTAAATTTACAAAAAAATTGAGTTCAATTGAAAAAGTTTTTTTTAATGGCTTATAGTATTGTTATTTAGTAGAGCGGCCGTGGTCTAGCGGTAAGACGTGTGAACTCACGATCGATGAGACCCATGTTCGAACCTCGTTAAATTCTGATCGCTACCAATGGAACTTTATAATATCATTGGTCGTTCAGTGCCTATAGGCAATATTAAAGAGTGGTAGGCAGACCCAGTCTTACTCTCGTAGTACCACCACTTGCGAATGTAACATCCGTGAAGTGACCTTGTCGCGTTTCCGTCAGTTATAAGGAGAGGAGTATGCTCTGTCAATATAGATGGTCGATCTACATACTCGTCTCCTCAAGCCGGCATAGTGGAGGCGACTACTGCCCGTAGAGATTTTTCTGTAGTAGCAGTTGTTCCCACTCATGGACCGCACTCTAGTTTAACATCAGGCGGAGTGTTGTCACATGCCGAGCTACAATAAAAAAAACAAAATTAATTACATTTAACAATAGTATGTCTGTCTGTGTGATTGTGTTTTTTTTTATATAGATTTTATAAAAGAAACATTAATTATTAATAAAATTTAACAAATAAAAAATCTATTTTTTACAAACTTTTTATGTGTATATAGATTATAACGTATACAATAAACATAAACGTACGGTTGGGAAGCTTAAAATTTACGGCCTACGTACGTTCACCATTTGATTGACAGGGTCTTATCGCACCACGCAACATGTTGCCAAAGCGATTACAAACCTTATAAAGCTGATTCTCTAGTGAAAGCTAATATATAGCTTAGACCAAATCTACACAGCCCTCTAATGTTAGGTTTTGAATTTGTTAAAAATCAACACTTTTCTTCGGTTTGCCGTATATCATTACTTCCCACAATTTGATCCTTATCAGGAACACTATCGGATGGTGCAATAATACACAGTGTTTTTTTTTTCAAAATCAACAGGTTCGATTCTTGGCCGGGAAAATGGATTTATCAAAAATCTAATAATGCAGTTTTAGTTTTCATCAAAATCGACATCGAGACTCCTTTCAGCATTTTTCGATATCTCTTATAGTTTAGGATTTGGCCACTTGAAAAATTGACAAAAACACTTGAAAAAAAAACTTTAAAAGGTTTTAAACTTGTATTTATAGCTTTCAATGATTGATAGTCTTTAAGTAAAAAGCAACTCCTTTCCCTCCTAATACAGTAGCATCATAATCTCCTTTTCTCATAATGCGGGTCACGGGCGTACACACTGGGTCTATACTCAACGTCTTACTAGATACCAACTAGGGCTAGTTCTGCTTCGACTATCTATTTTGTCCTTGTGTTTTTTTTTTATCTGACTAGTACCTAAACTACGATCACATTGAATAGTTTTCAGTAGTTTTAACGAGTGGTAGGCAGACTGATGATGGCTTCAGCCATTTAAAATGTAGCATACGAGAAGTGACATTGTCGCATTTCGGAAATAGTTTGGAAGTGGCTAGGTATAACGAGAGGAGTGTGCATTGTCAATCTGGATGGTGCATATATATTTTTTTTTTTTTTTTTTTTTTTTTTTTATATTGACGCGACATGTGACGTCGACTGGCCTGGTGGTAAGCACAGTGGAGGTCCATGAGCGCCGACGACTGGAGGACCGCGGTACACGGTGACCCCAGTCGCCGTCACTATGCCGGCCCAAGAAGGTGCTTTTTCACGCTCCGCTTGAAGGATCCAAGGTTGAAGGATTGGGAGAACACGTGGGAGGGCAAAGCATTCCATTTATCGATTGTGCGACATAGAAAGGATGCGCCGAACCGTTTTGTTCGGCTTCCAATTCTGTCGATATTCTCTTATCAAGCCAGCATAGCGGTTGCATCTGCTGAATGTAGAATTATTATTTTTTATTTTACCTCGACATGTGACCTCGACTGCTCTGATGGTAAACTCAGTGGAGGTCCATGAGCATTGACGATTAGAGAACCGCTCGCACGGTGGCTCCAGTCGCCACTACTATACCGGCCTGAGAAGGAGCTTTTTCACGCTCTGCTTGAAAGATCCAAGGTGAAAGGATTGGGAGAACACATGGGAGGGCAATTTACGTGTTGTTAGGTTTCGTTTTTTTTTCGTGTCAGAAATTCTGTGTGCAATTGGGACCGTATCTTTTAGCGCATGTGGAGGGTAATGTAATATCGCTTAAGATAGTACGTGTTTCATAAAGAAAGCTCCGGGTTCAAGTCCTGTATGATATAGGGGAGCTACAATAAAAAAACGTTCTAACGTACTAAAATTTTATTCTTACACGTGACGAGGTCGTGATTTTCTACTTAAATATTATGCATAAAATATTATTAAAAAATAAGTATCTAGCTGTTATTTCATATTGTAATTTAAGTCTCACCAAGCCGTCATAGCGGAGGCGAGTGCTGCCTAAAGATCTTTCTCTATAGTAACAATTCTTAAAAAGCACTTTAGGTTAGCATCTGGCACAATCAAAAAATGTGATTGCGTAAGTCTTGAAGCCGGGATAGTGAGAGCTACGTTATTTTTTTTATTGTAGCTCGGCATACGTTAAGCTTAGAAAATAACTGTTACCACAGAGAAATGTATGCAGGCAGCAGTTGCCTCCTCTATGCCGGTTAAAAGAGACGAATATACACCATCCCAGTTGATACTCTTCTCACTATACCTGGCTATTTTCAAATTGATCCCGTAATTACTTGAAAGTGGTGGTACTACCACAGAATGACAGACTAGTCTAATAACCATCATAAGTCTGCCTAGGAGCCAGTAATAAGTTAATACTCGTAGACAAATCGACTCGTGTTACAGTAAATAATGATTGTGAACAGCTATCTCGGAAGATAAACATGGCTTTCGTGACTAATAATATATAATAAAACAGTACATAAAGAAAAATTGCCCACTAAGTTGCTTAGACATGGAAGAAAAACTACTATCATGACTCAAGGCCGTAGATAAGCACGATTATTGTTTTTTTTTTCACTCCGCCTGATATAAAGCTAGAGTACGGTCCATGAATGGAAACAACTGCTACTACAGAGAAATCCATACGGGCAGCAGTCGTCTCCACTATGCCGGCTTGAGGAGACGAGCTTCTAGATTGACAGTGCACACTCCTCTCGTTATATCTGACTACTTTCAAACTATTCCCGAAACGCGACGAGGTCACTTCACGGGTGTTACATTCGATATAATTAGAATGGAATGTCGATCATGTAAGGCTCCAATGGCTGTATAGGGTCCAATAGCGAAGAGCGTGGGTTCGAATCCCACCGCAGCTCATGCTATTATGTGCGTGTTAAGTTTTTCTATTCCATTATAATTTAATAATAAGATATATCGATATTTAAATAGTATATAATTTGTATTTATGTAATAATTCCTATCTACGGCCCGTATTATATTATACTGCAAGCACTTCATATCGGACAATGTTACAGAAAAATACAAGCGGTGGTTTGATATACGAGGCTCACTTCCGATTTTGTCTCATATAAAAACGTGTTAGGGAAATCAAGGTGGAATAAAAGAGGCACATTGAACTTTGTGACAAATAGATTATATCAAATTAAAAAAAAAAATCACGCAATTCTTTTTACCGGGGTCATATAATTTATAGTAATATATACATAACCCCAAATTACTTTGCTACAGAAGTAGGGATGTTCGGATACATGTAAGTACTCGATACTTTTGTTTCGATACCGAGTATTTTTAGTATCGTATCAATCTTGGGATAGGTACTTACTCGGTATCGAATCGAATCAGGGCCTTTTAATTACAGTATCAAAAACATCAAGTATCGATACTAATATATTTTTTTTAATTTTTAAATTTGAGTACTACTTATATGAGTAGACATCGATACCTTGTGAGTGTCGGAACATCCGTATATAGAACCCGACAATGTATATTTCACGGCTTTAATTCCATAATAAACAAGTACAATAGATTAATTCCTATATATTTTATTGTCTTCTAGACCTCTATCCTTTCGCACGTTTCCATTACGTGTATCATTTCAGATTGGTGAAAATTCTTGTGTTTTTTCATTATTAATATGTTGTCATATATTTTACCTACCTATTACAATACTACTGTAAATACGTGACAATCGGTCCAATGTAACCAGTTAAAAGTTGATCTGCAGATGCGGTTAGGTTCATTTATTGACCGGAGCACTGCTTTAAATATTGTCATTATTTTATGTAAACTAAATTGACGATAAAAAAATTTAATAGGCATAAAATTTCAAGAAAAAGTCAGAATAAAAAATTATAAGACAATTTGCCTAAACGCCCAAATTGTCCAAATTCAATGCTCAACCGGGAATTTTTTGATGTTTATATTATTACTTCAGAAATATTTCGAAGCAAAAATAATATAAAAAACGATTCGACCTCCATAAATTAAATTCTCTCTTAGAAAATTACAACGAGCAGGTGTAGGCCACGCTTTTGTGTGACGGCATCCCTCCTACGCCCCCCCTTTTACCATCTTCCGGACTGACAGACAGTTTAGTCTCATTTGTTCTTCATTTTTTCGATTCTAATTTCAATTGAAGATGTGTTGCGGCAATTCTGCAGTTTACGAGCAGCGATCCACTATATCCGTTTTGACAAACTGAAAATTTTCGCTAAGATACGTTAATCAATACTAAGCATGGTTCGCAAAGCTATATATCCAATTACGAGTATACGTAGTCAAGGGAAGTCCTGTTAACTTTTCAAAACTAATCAATAAGGAACCTTTATAATTTATTTATTTATTTATTGAGAACTGAACACGGGTCTTATCAATGGTGACGTCACGTATTCTAATGGGCGATAGCCCCTTTTGAATTCTCTAGGTATGTAAGCAGTGAAGTAGCTAGGCAGTTTAGGGCCCCGATGCCAAAAAATTGAGGCCCTCTATGGAGCAAGGTTATACAACGTCCTATACTATACGTTCTCAACTGATACTGCAGCCCCCACATAATTTGACTCAAAGTTAACAGAAATATCTGGACCGGAAGTACATAATACGCAGTAAATAACTCCCAATAGACTATAATTTATTCCTTTAACTATAATACTATTTACTATGAACTTCGACATTTCAAATGAAATCAAATTTAAAACGGTGAATAGTACATCAGCTTAATGTAAGATTCTTAGGTTGGAATCTAGATTTAAATTTAGAGTGGTCGTGGTCTAGCGGTAAAACGCGTGAACTCACGATCGATCAGACGTGTGTTCGAACCTCGCTAAATCTGACCAATGTAACTTTGTTATATAAACTTTGGTCGTTCAGTATCTATAGGCAATATTAAAGAGTGGTAGGCAGACTGATGATGGTTATTAGCCCAGTCTACCGTCCTGGGGTAGTACCACCACTTCCGAATGTAACACCCGTTGTTGCGTTTTGGGAGCAGTTAGAAAGTAGCCAGGTAGCGAGAGCCAGTGTGCACTGTCAATCTAGATGGTGCATACTCGTCTCCTCAGGCCGGCATAGCGAAGGCGACTGCTGCCCGTAGAGATTTCTCTGCAGTAGTAGTTGTTTCCGTTCATGGACCGCACTCTAGCTTTACATCAGGCGGAGTGTTGTCATATGCCGAGCTACAATAAAAAACGTTACGCCACTGTATACCAGAGTTTTCAGATTTAGAGACGAGTTTAACAGTGTTATAGGAATAAAACTGAAAGACTTTGGCCGGTGTAAATTTCAGGACCCTTCTCAACTCAAGACACATTGTCACCGTCGTTTTGTATAATTTGAACTGAAAATTTTCCTCCTTGTTTCCACACGAAATAGATTGTCGGCAGGTGGTGGGGACAATTGTGACCATTGTGCGACATTTTGTAAATATTCATCTGTTTTACATTATTTTTTATTAATAAATTCACTAGTACTAAGTTTCTTCGTTTGCAAAAAAAGAGAAAGTGGGACACGTTGTATAAATATGTTTTTTCATTATTTTAGCACATTATACGACCGCGGAGGCGACTGTTGTTAAAGAAGGAGATCTGTAAACAACAGTCGCATCCGCTATGCCGGCTTAATGAGATGCCTCTTCATATTGCGCTTATATCTACAATTTCTATAATTTAGAGTGGCCGTGGTCTAGTGACAAGACGCGTGAACTTACGATCGATGAGACCCGTGTTCGAACCTCGCTAATTCTGACCGGTACCGATGTAACTTTGTTATATGTACTTTGGTCGCTCAGTGCCTATAGGCACTATTAAAGAGTGGTAGGCAGACTAATGATGATTATTTGTCCAGTTTGCCGTCCTGGGGTAGTACCACCACTTTCGAATGTAACACCCGTGAAGTGACCTTGTCGCGTTTCGGGTATAGTTTGAAAGTAGCCAGGTATAACGAGAGGAGTGTGCACTGTCAATTTAAGATGGTACATGCTCGTCTCCTCAAGCCGGCATAGGCGACTGCTACCCGCACAGGTTTCTCTGTAGTAGCAGTTGTTCTCATTCATGGACCGCACTAAAGCTTTACATCAGGCGGAGTGTTGTCACATGCCGAGCTACAATAAAAAAAAAAAGAATTTTAAACTTTATAATTTATTTCCTTTCATCGATTTCATAAATCAAGTTGGATTCTGGATGAATTCTTGATGTTCTGTGTTTTTGTAACCTTCTCCAATCGTTGAACGAATGCCAATGTTTGACCACCAAAACTGGAATCTCTAATTTTATGATTTCTTTTTGATGTTCTGTCATTTCTGGTTGGTTATACGTGATTGACATTTCTGTAGTAACGGATGTCGTTGATGTTCGTCGCCCTAAAAGAAGGGTGTATTGTTTCTATTACTGTTAGGCAATTATATACCTTATTTAGTTATTTATTTATAGCTTAGTGTAGCGTGCACACAGGCGAACTTAATGCTAATTAGCATTCTCTTCCAGCTAACCTCCGTGTTTATGACAGATGTGAGCGAAGAGAAGCAGGTTTTTAAACAAATATAAAGTCTAGATATACAGGGTGTCCCGTAAGTAGTGGTATCAACGATGTTCTACAGATAGAGGGGTTCAATATCTATAATATAATTTGGTAATTTTTTTTTATACCTTCTGGTTTGAAAGTTATGACATTTTTAAGAAATTATCATATTTTCCCCGTTTTTACACAACGTTTTAAAAATATGTTTATAAATATTGTTTATTGATGTTTTTATTAAGGTGTATACCAGAAGGTATAAAAAAAATTACCAAATTATATTGTAGATATTGAACCCCTATATCTGTAGAATAGCGTTGATACCACTACTTACGGGACACCTGTATACACACATACAAATAACCGTATACCGTATTTGCGTATATGAAAGAATGGTAGGCAGATTGGTAATATATATTAGCCTAGTCTGCTGTCCTGGGGGTTAAACCAACACTTTCAAGTGAAGTGATCTTTTCGCGTTTCGGGATCAATTTGGAAGTAGCCAGGTATAGTGAAAGGAGTGTGCACTCTAACTTGGATGGTGCACATTCGTCTCCTGAAGCCGGTATAGTGGAGTCTCTAAAAATTTATCTGTGGTAGCAGTTGTTTCCGTTCACGGACCGCACTCTAGCTTAACATCAGATGGAGTGTTGTCATATGCCTAGCTGCAATAAAAAATAGATTATACATAATTCAGTAACTATGATTCCAGCCTGGCATTTCTGGCATAAATTATGTTCTCAAGAATTATACTTCTTTTGTGTATCGTTATATCTCACCCCCTGACAGCTAGTTGTAAAATAAATCTTATAAATTACGTACTATTCAATTTATTTCTCCTGTAACCAGCTGGTCTCCTTTGTAATTCCATTGCAATTGTATTGAAAAATCCTTGCAATGCATCCTGAATGACAAAAAACAAATTATTTCATAAATTGATGTTGAAATGCGTCTTATTTTCATTTCATATTACGTTTTTATAGCCACATTAAGCTAGAGTGCGATCCATGATCCAAAAAAATACTACAAAGTTGTACCGACTTAAGGGGACTAATTTGCACCACACTCCTCCCGGTACACCTTGTCGCGTTTCGGGAGCAGTTTTAAAGCAGCCAGGTATAGCGAGAGGAGTGTGCACTGTCACTCTAGATGGTGCATACTCCTCTCCTCGGGCCGGCATATGAAATGAAATGAAATGAAAATCCTTTATTAACGTAGGCATGGACTTGGCATGCGCTTGATCATCATCAGAATCTACTTTTGGCTTCGGAAAGGCATATGACGAGAAGACAGCCATAAGAAACTCGTCAATTATAGCCTGTGTTTATAATAACAAAAAAAACTGAATTATAAATTCAGAAAAAATAAATAAATAATAATAGTCGTAACTAATTAAACAAACATAACTAAACCACAATATGGGGCACCAAAATGAAGAAAATTATATATTAATAGCATAGCGAAGGCGACTGCTGCCCGTAGAGAGACTCAGGGACCGCACTCTAGCTTTACATTTGGCGGAGTGTTGTCATATGCCGAGCTACAATTTAAAAAAAAGGTAATTTTACAGGTGTTACACTTGATGTCAGACTAAATGCGTTACATGGGTCGCCGCCCCTATGCCTGCTTGGGACAACGAATTCCTCTTTTCACCTCAACATAAAAAGAGATTGTCACAATGACAATTTGAGTTGTTAATTGTTATTATTTTTACAAGATGATACATTTTACTTTAAACACAACCACAACGTATTATTTTACCAAATTTTATTTTAATTAATAATGGAGTGTCTCACTCACTTCAAGCGGGTGAGACACTCCAAATGGTAATCATACAAAAGTACTTACAGAAACATCGTGAAGAATTTTTGCAAGATTAAATACGATTCCTTGAGCAACATTAAAATAATTAAAAATAACTAAAATTAATATAAATGTAACTAACACTCTCATATTTCTATCACTCACAACGGTGAATCGCAAGATAATGACTATTAAGCAGTATCGTAAATCGTAATTAAACAATGATTAATATTATCAATTATTATTAATTGTATTATTGTAACAACGCGTGATCTATTTTAATTTAAAGATGATATTTTTAAACAGCGTACGACATTATTATGACAACTCTTAAATTCCTTAACAGACAATATTATTTTATTCCTTATTCTCTAAGGTATATGGTTAATAATAGATTCTACAGCAGATTATTAAATTAGCGGTAAGAACATACAGCTTGGTGAGGGTGAATTCTATATCCTTCGGTTTGCGCACGGCTTGATAACCTCTACATTTGAATGTGCCAAAAAACTTTTTTTTTTTAATTGTAGCTTAGCATAGGATGTTGAGCTAGAGTGCGGTCCATGAACGGAAATAACTGCTAGCACACTAAGCGCAAAAATTACGATATTAAAACGATGACTACATTAAAACTTCGAGTTAGCGTTTAATGTGTAATGCCAATACTATTGAGTTAATAGAATACCGCGCGTTGGCGACGACAACGTAATGCAATAATTATTGCACTAATTAACGCGTTAAGACGCAGTCAGAACCGTAGCAGTAAATTTTATTCATTTATTTATTATATGACAACGCTCCGCCTGATGTAAAGCTAGAGTGCGTTCTATGAACAGAAACAACTGCCAACATACAGATAGCAGTTGCCTCCGCTATACCATGTGCACCATCCAGGTTGACAGTGCACGTGCTCGTTATGACACGCGAACAATGACATTTGTAATGTACAAAATTGACTGGACTTTATTCGGTACACATTATTCACCAAAAGCCAATTAATTATTTTTAAATAGCAATTTAAATTAGTGTAACAACACAATTATGAACGTATTTATTAAGTTTTATGAGCCAATACGTATTCCCAAATGGGGTAGGTACAGAGTAATAATTTAAAAAACATTAAAAAGGTTTTTTTTTGTGACGACAATATCGTATGTATAAAGCAAAAGGAAACTTTAACGGTGAGTATATCCAACAATGACTTTCGTATGTATTGTTATTTTTGTAAACAAGCATCGTTTTTCATCCCCCATTTCCCTACCGACTCTTCAACCTTACTAAAAGTGTTTAGTCATCCGATAGGCTTAGCATACTTTCTATATATTTAATATTTATATATATTATATTTTTTTATTGTAGCTCGGCAATTGACAACACTCCGTCTGATATAAAAACGAAATGCGGTCATTGAACGGAAACAACTGCTACTACTACAAATAAATTTCTACTGCAGTCGCCTCCGCTATGCCGGCCTGAGGAGACGAATGCGCACTATATTTATTTATTTAAATATTCTAGATATCTGCGGCGCGGCATAACAAACAACAAAACGGTTGAGGGTCATATTAGATCAGAAAATTTCGCCTTATTATCTACAAATTATTCTGTCAGTCTGCCGTCCTGGGGCAGTACCACCACTTTCGAATGTAACGCCGTGACCTTGTCGCGTTTCGGGAATAGTTTGAAAGTAGCCAGACATAACGAGAGGAGTGTCCACTGTCAATCTGGATGGTACATGCTCGTCTCTTCAAGCCGGCATAGTGGAGGCGACTGCTGCCTGTAGAAATTTCTCTGTAGTAGCAGTCGTTTCCATTCATGGATCGCACTCTAGCTTTACATCAGGCGGAGTGTTGTCACAAACCGAGCTACAATAAATAAAAAAAAATAAAAAATTGTAGATACTCGTAGTTCATGCTAAGACAGTTTTTTTCTTTATTTGTAACACACCTACTGAAGTATATTGTTTGAACATTTTTCACCCTAAACAGAAAAAGCATGAATTGCTATTTGAAAAGTAAAATTTTGGCCTACTGGAATTGGATTTAGGACAATTTCTTAACGCTTTTAAAATTGTTTTGATTGTTCCAGGACGGCCGACTGGGCTAATAACCATCATCTGTCTGCCTACCACAAAATTTGATACGAAAGCCGCTTGTGTATTTAAATATTAATTATGAATTGAATGAATGTGAATGAAAAGGAAGGGGATGCCCCCACGAACCAGAACTTCTGACGCGGTATATTACGGAAATACTCTTTTTAGATCTTATTTTTTTACATATTTTTTTGACATTTATTGGTCTAATATCAACTACTTTTTTATTATTATTATAGCTCGGCATGTGACAACACTCCGTCTGACGCAAAGCCAGAGTGCGGTCTATGAATGGTGGAATCGGTCGCCTCCACTATGCCGGTTCGAGAAGAGGAGCACGCACCAGTCAGATTGTCAGTGCACACTTCTCTCGCTATACCTGGCTACTTCTAAACTATTCCCAAAACGCGACAAGGTCACTTCACGGGTGTTACATTCGAAAGTGGTGGTACTACCCTAGGACGGCAGACTGGACAAATAACCATCATCAGTCTGCCTACCACTCTTTTAATAGTGCCTATAGGCACTTAGCGACCAAAGTACATATAACAAAGTTACATTGGTACCGATCAGAATTAGCGAGGTTCGAACACGGGACTCATCGATCGTGAGTTCACGCGTCTTACCGCTAGACCACGGCCGCTCTAAAACTACATGGTTAAAATAATAACCATTATTTGTTAAAATAAATCATCGATATTAATCAAAGAAGCAATGTGTCGCGTGTGAAGCGGTGGTGCCGCGTCTACCTCGTAGCACACGCGAACTCACCGCTGATAGACGGCGCTTGCCTTAGCGAAGTTGTATTTGATACCTATTACAAAATACAATCTGACACCATGTAATAGGTATCAAACAAGATGTCAATAATAGAGGTAATTAGATATAATAGTTTAAGGAATAATCCGACTGTCCACGCACCACGACAATGTGCGACAGTTATATGGACATAGACATAAACATGCATCTATACATAGGCAAGCACAAACAATGTGATCATAGTATATACATTATACATACAACAATTATGACAATGCGGCTTGATTTATTTGAAAATCTTTAAAAAGCTAATAATAAATAAAAACATTTCTGAAAAAAATTGAACCGACTTCTAAATAAAACACTAAAATCACTGAAAATGAAAACTTAAAAATTTTAATTAAGAGTATTTACACACAATTTAATAAGCATAAAAAAGAATACAGGTAGAAGAACAAGAATATAATATTTGTTATTTGATGGTGGTGGTTAGTATAATTAGTTAGTTTGAGTAGTTGCTATATTGTTGTTGTATTAAGATTTAGTCTAATTTGTTATTTTTATGGTGATGGTGAGTTTATAAAAATAGTATTCTTCTGTATCTATAACACTGGAGGAAATCTGTATAACCATGGACCCACAGGACAGGCTTTGCCTAGTGTGGGTCCACTAAACTCCTTGGTTTTTGTAAACTAAAAATTGTAAAATAAAATAAATAAATTATCTATTTACAAATTAATTGTCTACATTTTATCTAGCATATATTTGAAGTCGCGTTACATCCTGTATATCACATGATAAATATAAAACTACCGAAGCATCTGACTCATACCTAGATCATTGAAATGAACAGGAAAGAAAACATATAAAAGCATTTATGTTCAAAGCGGACTTGCAAGTTTTTCACGAAAATCGTTTTACTTTAATCCGTCAACCCTTATCTTATAAAGTACTTTGAACCTTTATATCGTAAATGTTTACTTTCATTTTTCTCTCCGCAAAAACACCCTAGTCAATTCAAACAATGTCACTAAAATATTTTAGTTTTTTATTATTATAAAATATCATTCTTCTATAATAAAATATATGATGAATAACTAGACTGTCAATCTGAATGGTGCACATACGTCTCTTCGAGCCGGAAAAGCGGAGGCGACTGTTGCTTCAATCAGATGAAGCAATCTTGCTTAATATCAGACAAAGCGTTGTCATAGTATGCCGAGCTACAATAAAAACAACTAAAATATTATTTGTGGTGTTTAGAATCAAGACACGCTGTATATTGAATTTTCTGTACTTACACCCATTGGAAAAAAGCATAAAAATACGCTTGTATATTCTGTAGAATCATTCCTTAATAGTGAGAGTTGGTTGGGGCGTGTCTAGAACACTTGTTCGGTCATCGCTGAGTCATACTGGAGTGTCTGGGCGGTGAGTGTCGCACCCGCCAAGGGTTGCTTTTTTAATATCAAGTGAGTTAGTGAATGAGGGTTCAAGATACGTGCTTTTGTACTTTTTAGTGGATGGCGTTTTCATCTTTTTACACTTTAAATGCTTTTTTACCGTTAAATAACGTGGCCTTACCTCTATACTAAGTTAGGAGCTATGTAGAGTTGTTCAGTTAGAAGCTATATGTGTCCAAGAGCGGACAGAGAATAGTATTATACATATGTTAGTAGGAGTCGCACCCGCTATGCTCTCTTGATCAATAATATGTTTATTATTACGTGTAATATACGAGTATATACCAACACTTTCGAGGTTAGTAGGGTCATATATGTATGTTAATTTCACCATAACTGCCCATTTGGGCGTGTAAATATTTATTATGTCATAACAACCAATAATAAAATAACAATTACCTTTGAATTCAGACTTACAATAATGTCAAAATGTATATAATTAAATGTCAAAATCTAATATAAGGAATATTATTAGATACGCAGACATTTAATTTTCAAGAAATTCGTTTAGGTTGTAGAAGCCTTTTTCAACGTGGGGGCCAGATAACACTCGTGAAGCGACTATACTGCGTTTCGGTATCAGTTTGGAAGTAGCCAGATATAACGAAAGGAGTGTATATTATCAATCCTCAAGCCGGTATAGCGGAAGCGACTGTTGCCTGTAGAAATTTATATGTGGTAGCAGTTTCTTTCTGTTCAGAAACCGCACTTCAATCGGAGTATAGACATATGTCAAAAAACTACAACAGTAATAATAACCATAATGAGTCTGCCTACCCCTAATAAATCTATTAGTTGGTTAAGCCGTTCATGAATCACAAAGGCACATCAATATCAGTTTGACATGGTAATGTGTAATTAAGCTCAGTGACGTCAGCCTCGAGGCTGCGGCCTTGTCTTGCCGTCAATCTTGTCTAAGACATTACAATACCCTTTTACTTCCTGCATCCCTGGTACTTATCAATTGATTTTTATATGAAATTCATAATATTTTTGTTTTATGCACATATATCTAGTTTGCGTACATTTTTTTTTAATGAAATCTTTATTGCGTGTTTTGGTATTAGGTAATTTCTGATAGTAGTAAAATAAACATGTCCAGCTAATATCTGCCTTTGCAGGCGTACACACATTCGTCCGTATTACATAGTTACAGTCATCTATCCATTATTACAAATTGTATTAGTTAATAACATCAAATTAGAATAGATAAAATAATAATGATAATGTCATTTTATTATAGCTCACATATTATAGCTTACATACTCGTATATTTAGCTACTTCCAAAGAGATCCCAAAACCACGATAAAAATGGTGATAGGTACCCAATGACGGAAGATATTCAGCTAATCAGCTCATCAGTCTGCCTACCACTCTTTAGAAGCAACATTTCGGGATTAGTTTAGAATATTATTTTTTAGACATCCAACCACATTTCATTGTTGTAACAGTTTTCTCCGATTTGTAAATAATTCTGATTTTTACAAGCGCAGTGTGAAGAGACATCTCACAAACCCGGCGTAGCGGAGGCGACTGCTGTCTACGGATCCCCCTCTCTGACAGTAGTCGCCTCCGTTCATAGATCGCATCAGGCGGAGTGCGGTCACATACTGAGCACCTGCAGAATTGTCCGCAAATTCTTGCAAACATACGCACTTCACCATCCGACCAATACTGTTCCCTTGGCCTAGGCCCGCGAACATGTTTGTAACCGGCCACAGACCGAGAATATGTAAAAATAAATAGTAATAATAATAATGTATGAAAGTCTATGATGGCATACGTATACGCACACGTCACGCATGAATCGTGCATGTGTGGCTTAACCCTTAAATGATATTACAAAACTTAAACAAAAGTTCGACTCATCTCTATTAAACTGAGTACACAGTCGACAGGCAGTTTCCGAGTAAATAAACGTATAATTTCCACCTGAAATAGGAACTAATCCGACGAGAAGTCATAATATATTCATGAGTTTCTATGTATAGAAAAGTTAATGTACGGACTGGAGTGCAACACTAATACAAACGCGGCAATGGACGATAAAATATTCAACGATTTAAAAGCATTCTCTTGTAACTTGTCCACCAAGTTCGAATAACCGTTCACGTCAATGTTTCACATCGATGTATTGTTTAAATTTAGGTATCGAGTGACAAGAGTGACTCTCAGTAAAACGATCTAACGAAACTGTAGCATTTTAAAGTAGGATATTTAACGTGAAAGCCAACACCTGAGCGTCCATACATTTTGTTTTACAAAATTGTTTGAAACATAGCAGATTTATGTTGAAATTAAGTAATTTTATAACTTTCTCAGCACTAATTATTATCGCAAATCACTATAATAAACAAATAGCTACGGCACAGAATATATAAAATGTTTGTGAAATATAACCAATATAAAATGTTTAAAATATGTAAAATGCATTTTATATATTCTGTGCCGTAGCTATTTGTTTATTATAGTGATTTGCGATAATAATTAGTGCTAAGAAACTTATAAAATTACTTAATTTCAACATAAATCTGTTATGTTTCAAACAATGTTGTAAAACAAAATGTATCGACGCTCAGGTGTTGGCTTTCACGTTAAGTTCTTTTTTTCCAAAAATATATTTTTATTTTAGCAGGTCATATGACCGCACGCCGTCTGATGTTAAGCTAGAGTGCGATCCATGAACGGAGGCGACTGCTATCAGAGAAAGGAGTCCCGCAGACAGCAGTCGCTTTGTGAGATGCCGCTTCACACTGCGCTGTGGTAGGGAGGAGGAAAGACGTGGTTGGGAGGAGGAAAGACGTGGTTGGGAAGATATTAGAACATAGAAATTTCGAAAGTTGTGGAAAATATAATTAATACCTAGTACTCGTAGTCACTGAGCCTAAAGTACATATAACATAGTTACATTGGGTAGAATTTAGTGAGGTTCGAACACGGGTCTCGTCGATCGTGAGGTCCGTTCTCTACCGCTAGACCACGGCCACCAAATAAATAATCTAAAAATGCGTGAAGATATTATTGTGATTTTAGAAACTTTTAACGTATTTGAAACTGCATAAAGCAATTGAGTTCAATTTTATAAAAGTTCAGTAACAGATAGTTTCTAAAATTGTAAATTCGTATCGAGCTCCCAGTGCGACTTGCTATAAGCCGACAACTACTCTAGATAACGTTTTATACGCGAAAATAGCAATATGAAGAAGTAAACCTAGTTTAAAAGACAAGTTTTAGTTAGTAGTATAAAAATCAGAGCTCTATAGAGTGTTATAGCGCGAGGAATGTGCACTGTCAACTTAGAAGGATTTTAGATTCGTCTCCTCAGGCCGGTGTATCGGAGGCGACTGCAATTTCGTTTTGCTTGACATAATAAAAATAAATAAAATAAACCTTTATTGCAATTTTTTTTATAAATGGTTAAATAAACAAGGCGGCTCTGAACAAGGCGTAAAACTCGTATCTCAGGGTGTCCCGCTCTTTGTTTACTTAACTAAGTAAAAATTAAAAGTAAAAATATATAAAATAATAATTAATAAATAAAAATATTAAACAAATAAATCAGGCGGAGTGTTGTCACATGCCGAGCTGCATTAAAAAAAAAATATGTTGACCCTCATGCTATAAGAAGCTTTGTATAACTAGATCTAATATGAAAATCGATTTAGCTTACGTCATATTTGAGGTATATGAATAACGTCGCGTTAGTTGGCGGTTTTAGATAAAGGATGTCAGTTTCGTTGACAGTGACACGTAACGAAGGATCGAATCGCTTCGGTTTTAGGTACACTTCCGAATAACGCGACATTTATGTGAGCACACACCACAATTTCAATGACAAGCTAGAGACTACAGTCGCATATTCATGTGTAGATCAGCGACATTGCCTCCAAAATCAGAAATAAACTTTAGAAGCCGGTAAGCTTATCAGGTATTTGAATATGGGCTTTATATGACAGTCAATCTTCGTCAAAATTGTCATTCTTTTCGATAGCTGTTCCTTTTACATTGACCACAATATAGGGAAGAATTTAGAAATGAACAATTCACACCTATAAAATGTACTTTATAATCTTTAGGAACGTTTAATTTTTATTAAATAATAAGTAGACAAAAAGTCGACGGCTTCTGGCCCAGTCTGCCGTCCGCTGTAGCGCTAAACGTCACTTATAATCATATTTCAGTGCAGAGCAGATTAAAATGTGCTTTAACGCCCGAAATTAATATTGTATCCAAAATCGAAGATTGAAATCAATCTTAGATGAATACATATCAACGGATAGATCTCCAATCTACGTCCCAATAATAAAATTATGCAATCCTTTTTTTGACAAACTCAGATTGACGGCCAACCCGCACCCTCCTTAACGTTTCATTTTACACACGCACAAACTACAATTTTCATACAGAGGCCAATCTGTAATATGTAATCCGTCCTCTGAAAGATGGTTAGCTTTGAAAGATCGTAACTTCGATTGGCAGATCTCTGAATTGGATCAGATCGGAGAAATCTGAATTTTTCTATCGGAGTCAGTGAAAAAGGGATCAAGATTGATTAATAATTTCGGGCGTAAATTAATAATAATATTATCACTACACGCACAATTGGCAAGTGGAATTGGATACTTCAGGCGAAAAAAGCACCTTCTAAGGCCGGCATAGTAGTGGCGACTGGAGCCACCGTGCGAGCGGTTCTCTAGTCGTCAATGCTCATGGACCTCCACTGAGTTTACCACCAGACCAGTCGAGGTCACATGTCGTGCCAAAATAGTCGTGCCTAGAGCAATTTTCACTATGAATAACAATGAAAGAAAATAAAATCAAGATCGGTGCTACACTTATCCAATTAAAGAAATATTATTAGAGCAGCCGTGGTCTAGCGGTAAGACGCGTGAACTCACGATCGAGGAGACCCGTGTTCGAACCTCGCTAATTCTGACTAATATAACTTTGTTATATGTACTTTGGTCGTTCAGTGCCTGTAGGCACTATTAAAAAGTGGTAGGCGGACTGATGATGGTTATTTGTCCTGTCTGCCGTCCTGGGGTAGTACCACCACTTTCGAATATAACACCCGTGAAGTGACCTTGTCGCGTTTCGGAAATAGTTTGAAAGTAACCAGGTATAACGAGAGGATCACTGTCAATCTAAGATGGTACATGCTCGTATCCTCAAGCCGGCATAGTGGAGGCGACTGCTACCCGCACAGGTTTCTCTGCAGTTGCAGTTGTCAGAGATAGCACAGTTAAGATAATATTAAGTTCACCAGTAAATGACATGCGAAATCAGGGTATATTTTAGAAGGTATTTTGTCATTTAGGTCACTAAAGCAAAACATTCGCAGAAACTAATACCACTTTCTGTAATTTGTACTCGTGTAACTACGTAATTGGGGTAAGTGTGTTATTAATTAACTATTTAAATTTTGAATAAAATTTAAAGTATTTTAAAAAATATACGAGAGAATTTAATTCAGTCGTAACTGTATGGCTAAAGTGTAGATGTATCTCGCAACCGAGAAAGGACAATGCTCATTTTTAGAGCCACTTGATGTCTAATAGTTTGTTAATAAAAGAATATTGTAGCCTTTGCCTAAGTTTTTAAAAAAGATTGTGACGTCATATCTGTCAGATGGTTTTGAACAAGCTATTCGGTGACCGTGTGTGCGCGTATTACTTGAGAATTATAACAACCGATATCCAAATAGAGTTTTCTTGTGTTGACGTGTCCCCACGCTTGCAATATTTAAAAAAATATCTTGTTTTTTCATTAATTTGTTTAATTATGTCAACACATAGGTTACCGCTTTCTGCGGGTTTTTTTTTATTGTAGCTCGGCATGTGACAACACTCCGCCTGATGCAAAGCTAGAGTGCGGTCCATGAATGGAAACAACTGCTACTACAGCGAAACCTGTGCGGGTAGCAGTCGCCTCCACTATGCCGGCTTGAGGAGACGAGCACGTACCATCTAGATTGACAGTGCACACTCCTCTCGTTATACCTGGCTACTTTCAAACTATTCCCGAAATGCGACAAGGTCACTTCACGGGTGTTACGTTCGAAAGTGGTGGTACGACTGGACAAATAATCATCATCAATTTGCCTACCACTCTTTAATAGTGCGTATAGGCACTGAGCGACCAAAGTACATATTATAACAAAGTTACATTGGTACCGGTCAGAATGAGCGAGGTTCGAACACGGGTCTCATCGATCGTGTGTTCACGCGTCTTACCGCTAGACCACGGCCGCTCTTTACCAAACCACGGATTAGACAATATTTAGTATAGAGAACACAGAGCACAGTGTATCTGTACGCATAGCGAAAGAAAGTGACCTCAGCTCAGGCTGAGTGTGCGTTGATTTTTCCTGATCAATTTCCATCACTTAATAACTGGTTTCAGCTCAGCTCTTAAATTAAACGTTGTAGATGTGAGGGAAGCGAGGGTGTTGTGTCAGGATCGTAGTAAGTGGCGTTCCGTTGTCTCTGCCTATCCCTGTGGGAAAAAGACGTAACAATTGTATTGTATTTTATTATTACTTGTTATACGGTCTTTGATACAAAAAAAAAAAAGTAGTTTTGTAAACTTTCAAAAACAAACCAATATACAATAACCAACCATAGCTGGAAAACTTTCGAAACATCACGTCAGTTTATATTAACCAAAATAAACGCTATAGTAAGCCGCATAAAACCTTTTATTCAGCTGAAACCTAAGAAGACACTATAAAAATATTATCAGCACCGGTTTACAATTAGTACCATTACCTTTCTATGATTAATCCTCTGTTTGTTTGTCTCTTTAACCGTGTATTTAGGAGATAAGCTGAAATTTAGGAGTTTATTCGTAACAAAATATTTACTCTACTAACTTCGACCAAGCTCCGGTGCAATTACAAAACCGGCCTAAGCACACAGCCTGTGGGTCCCTGTCTGCCCTTTCATAATATAATACATCCTTTAGTGAAGTGTCTCTTTGATATTTAATTTTGTTCATTGAAGCCTACCATCTGAGGTCTACTTCTTTGATGGTTTTAATCTAGTTCAATTTATTTTATTTTATGTTGTTTATTGATCGAATGACGGGTGAGGATTTGGACAAATATTTAACATAATTTAATTTTAATTGAGTCGTATCTCAATTAACGTGTCTAATTTTTTTATGGTCCGCCTGATGTTAGGTTAGAGAGCGGTCGCCTCTGCTATGCCGACTTGAGGAGACATAATATGTGTACTATTTATTGACAGGCCACACACCTCTCGTTTTATATCTGGCTACTTTCAAACTGATCTCAAAACGAGATGAGAGAAATGCGAGTTTTTTAAAACTTGAGGTCACGTTTTGATGTAACTGCATAGTTATCTATCTAGAATATATTATTATTAATGAAAATTATAATTACATGAGATAATGCTTAAGATTTTTAAACGTATTAATTTTTATTGCACACTGTCAAGAATAAATCAGCATCTGTTAGGTAATCTCGACGTCAGTAAAAAAAAAGAAAAGAAATGATTCTATATTATTATAGATATTAGTAATAATAATATTTTTACAATAAAATTCCTATATTTGAATGAACACTTGACAGCAAACGTCTGCCAAAACATACTGCTAATAGCATCGATTATCATAAAATAAATACGCTGACTTTCTATTTCAATTTGAGCCGGCATAATATACTGGGGGTCTACTCTAAAGTTACGTAAAACTAAATTTCTGTAAAATTACTCAAAACCATCTTTATGATACCTCGTTCCCGATCCCGCGATGCGCAATAATCGTGAAGAATCACTTTTCTGAAACTAACGAATATTTAAAAACGCGATTGCATCATAAAACAAAACTTCGTGAGCTCTGGATAGGCCCCCTGGTCCCGCGTTCATATAAATAGCTATAATAAATTTTCCTCGGTCCTTTTGAAAGCATTTCCTTGTTCGAAGTCAATTGAACAATTTGTGAGGGAGCTCCTTGACAAACACTCAAGGAAAACCGGGCACTCGGATATGTATTAAGAAATCGCGTGATACAAAATATTATAGTTATAAATAAATATTTTGGATGTATGTAAAACTAAATATAGTTTTCTTTAGAATAGCATCAAACGGCGAGGGTGTAGTAGGCTATGCATCACGTGATACAGGCACGTACACCCTGTGTCGTTCACCGTTTTTCATTTATGTAATTTTGTTTTGGTGCCAAAATAAAAAAAAAAATTTAAAAAAACTTGCCAATTGACTCTATTAGTGATTTTTTAATGCTCACACACACATACACACACATATAATTAATAATTAAATTAAAATTGGCACAAAATAAAAGAAATAAAAAAAAAAATCTATAAATGAAAATCTGGGTACATGAACAGGGTCGTGTTGTAAAAATATAGTTAATAAATAAATATAATTTAAGAGTGGTAGGCAGACTGATGATGGTTATTAGCCCAATCTGCCGTCCTGGGGTAGTACCACCACTTTCGAATGTAACACTCGTGAAGTGATCTTATCGCGTTTCGGGAATAGTTTGAAAGTAGTCAGGTATAACGAGAGGAATGTGCACTGTCAATCTAGATGGTGCGTGCTCGTCTCCTCAAGCCGGCATAGTGGAGGCGACTGCTGCCCGCACAGGTTTTTCTGTAGTAGCAGTTGTTTCCGTTTATGGACCGTACTCTAGTTTTACATCAGGCGGAGTGTTGTTACATGCAATAGATTTTACATATTTTAAACATTTTATATTGGTTATATTTCACAAGCATTTTATATATTCTGTGCCGTAGCTATTTGTTTATTATAGTGATTTGCGCAAATAATTAGTGCTGAGAAAGTTATCAAATCACTTACTTTCAACATAAATCTGCTATGTTTCATACAATGTGGCAAAACAAAGTGTATGGACGCTCAGGTGTTGGCTTTCGTTTTAGCATAAACATTAAAAATCAAAGTCAAAGAGAATAATATAAACGCTTCCTTCATTTTAAAAGTATTAGACGAAAGCAATCAAATTTGTAATTTATTATTTTGGCGTTCGCTTATTGAATGACATCAACCATAACGCGATCGTAAAACTTGAAATAAAATTGAATCAATTTATCCCGTATAGGTAGGTGTACGCGAAACACATAAAAATATTTATTTTTATTATTTCTTAAAATATAAAACTTGAACATGAGATGGTTATTAAATGCAATCGGTAAGAAAATTTATTAAAATACATAGAGATATAAACTAGAGGTGCAAACTTTATGCATCTGACATAAAAAAAAACGTAGGCCGCTTCAAACGATTTGACAATGTTGCCGTCGAGTCAAATACTGACTGACAGAGAACCTAAACGTGGCTGTGGTCATGTTTTCTCTCGCCTCACATTGGGAGCGTTATTGCACATCTAGTTGTATACATATATTTTTTATAACATATTATATCGAAGTTCGGTTAGGTTGAAACAAATACAAATCTAACTTTATGATTTTATTTTCAGCTATATTTAATTTATTAACAAATATAAATGCAAAAAAAATTAATCCTGTTGACGACGCGACAACGATCAGTAAAGATGATTATTTGACTCAGCTCAGTCATTTTAACGCTGGTCCAGGGAAAATGCGTGACACTAATGTACATGATTACTTTTTAGAAACTTTAGTTAGAAAAGAGAACGTAATTCTTGTTAAAGTAATCGGTAACGGTGAAAGTTATGACGATGAAATTTTAACAAAATATTTGTATAATTTTGGGAGACAAAATAAAAATAAAAAGCAAGACTTTCGTAAAAGGGTAGTTACTGGAATATACAATGGCGAAAGAAAATTAGATAAAGAACCAACAAATGAAATAAAGCCTTCTAAATTTTCGTGGAAATCTGAATTACAAAAAAGTAATATTGTTGTAATAAATAAGAATACAGAGAGTGTCGATGGAAGAGATATACTTGATGGACTTACTTCTTTAAGAGGAGCTATTAACATGCTTTACTCTTTATGACACGAGCTGCCGGTATTGCTTAGAAATCCAAGGTCTTAGGTCCACGACCTATAAATCTATTGCATATTGGAATATATTGTATAATAGTATCAGTGTACTTTGTATTGTATTGTGTCCAAAAACTGTACCTTTTCTTATCAGATTATTGTGAATCTGTGGTATCAATTATTGGCTCTTAGATGTATATATTTATAAAAAATTATGTTTAATATAAAGCTGTTTGATGTCCTAATAAATAAAATAATAATTCCAAAAAGGTGTCGGACCACGCTTGATGCAATGAGTGATTTATTTCAAATCAATAAAAGTTGTTAAAATATCAATTCAAAACGCAATATATATATATATATATATATATATTTTTTTTTTGTTTTACAGATTAAAAAAAGTCCTGGAAAAAGTTAAACTTAACGAAACATGAATTTATGAAGCATCGACCGGGATTTGAGAGATTTTAACACATTTTTCGATTCGGCAACTACAAGATTAAAAATACAAATAATATGGTTTTCATTTATTAACATACTATTTAAATGGTGTTGGGCTGATTGATTACGGTCAGTTTGTCAGGCGAAGTGACAAAATAACAGGACTAATAAGTTTTTTTTATAAATAAAGATTAGAATACACTGCAAGGATACATTTGCGATTTATGCATGTCGTGCAATTCTATTATCCTCATAAAAATCGTTTTTGGAGTCACGTCCGATGTATTTGATTTTATTAGAACTAACGAACTGATCCGACCTCCCTCTTATTACTTTATCGTTTTTTATTTTACAAAGATTTATTTTGAGATAGCATTATTTTATAGACTGCAAGATTTTTTATTCTCTTCGTAGTTTAATTAATAAAAATATCGTATGATATTTTGTGAAATATTCTTTGTATAATATAGATACCTTAGTAGACAGCTAAACTTTAAGACTATAAGTTCTAAACAAAGTCTATTAAGTATTCTATAATGGATGCAGAATATGCATTAATTAGTCTGTGTTATTTCTATTAATTGTACAATGTCTATGACTAGACGCCTCGCCGTATATTAGCCCTAAAGACATTGTATTTGTTTAACTAAGATAGTTCGAAAATGCGTACAACACTTTACATGAAAGAGTTCGGACTTCGGTTTATAAATGTCGTTTTATATGTATATTGTATATGTGGTTTGACCTTCAGTCTCATTCCAAATTCAAAAAAGAAGACGAAAAACTTCAAGCTCAATTATTTCAATTACGAAAAAATTCACGACACGCCACTTTATTATAAAACTGAAGGAGTAAAACTTTTACATTAGCCGCGGACATAGATTAATGGAATTCTTCTCTGAAAGGTTTTTTTTTAAATGAACGTCGATGGGTTGAATGGGCAGCCAGTTGGATTTATCTTCATTTCTAGAATCCAATTTAGATTATCTCTGACTGTTAATTTTGAAATCGAGAATTTTCTTAACTATTTCTGAGCACATTTCTGTGATTTAATTAATATTTGTTTAAAGTGTTCGTGGTCAAGTATAGTAGTGTTGTAACTGAGATAATACGAGCATGAAACACACAATACTCCGCCTGATGTTAAGTTAGAGTGCGGTCTATCTGCTAACATCTGCTACCACAGATAAATTTCTGCAGACAGCAGACGCTTTCACTATGCCAATATGGCTACTTCCAAGCAGATTCCGTAACGTGACATCAAACTTGGGCTAATAACCATCATCAGTCTGTCTTCTTTTGTTTTATAAATATTTAATAAAAAACATTTGATTCGTAGAAAGAAACGTAGTTTGTAAATATTTCAGAATACAAGAGAAAAAGGAAGTAGAAAAATCCCAATAGAATTGAAACTAAGTAAACATGGGAAGGGGGAAAATTGTAAAATCACGGAACCGTTTGTTTCAGGAGGCGAGTTCGTTAGTCGCGGTAATGAAATCTGATACAATACGTGATCTGGGTTCGTGGATCGTGACATGTCGTCCGTGTTATCGTGACATTTGTACGTTTATTTTTACTCTATTTCCATTAGAGGACAGTGATACGCTTTTTTTGTACGTGATTGTAGGCACACACATCAAAAAAGACTACAATCACTTGGTAAAAAAGAGATATATTTATTATATTATAAGAGATATAAACTAATATTGACAAATATAATATTTATTGGTTCTATACTAAAAACACATGATTTAAATATAATAAAACGCAATATTTAAATAATTTATTTTTTAATAAATAAATAAATTTTAAGACATCAAAAAATATCAACATTTCCAAGAGATCGCAGACTTTTTTGATGTAACTTGTGTAAAACATGTACTATAGTGTAAAACTAAATCCGTCTGTATGTCTGTACGGTCTAATCCCAGAAATTACTGTAGGAATATTCATTTGTTTTTTATCAATAGATAGATTGGTTAACGAAGGTTTAGTTAATTTATGAAGGCTTTATGTAAATCAACCGAACTCTGATGACGTTTCTATGGTAATTTCTTGAACTAAGGTCGTTCGTAACCCTTGATACATTAATGAATAAAATGAACAAGGATAGTGAGACCTAAATATGTTTGTGCGCGTACTAAAACGTTGCTTGTCGATCATTAACTTTTGACATTTGTAATTCATAAACAATATAACTTACTATTATGTTTTATAATTTGTAATATTGCATGAATCATGATGTGTACGTATACGTGTAGGATAATAATCTAGTTCTTATTTGTGGTTTCAACTATTATTGTATTTATGATTGTTACCTGGTGTATATACCTATTAATAAATAAATAAATAAATAAAATTAACGTGTTAAACTTATTAAAAAAACGTGTTAAAAATATAGCGGCGCGGCAAAATTCTCCGGGACTAAATTCGTCAGCCACGCGCCGCTATAGTGCGGTTTAACAAGGTTTTAAACTACAGCAAAAAACAAACTTTATTTTCTTTTACCAAAGATGAAACAAAATGGTGGTCAACTGATAAAATAGACAAATGGAAAGGATAAAGTCGGAGATTCTCCTGTCTTACCTAATTGACACTAGGCCAGTCTGAATGAAGTCAACTATACTATGTTGCGATATGATAAAACAAATTAATTTCTTCTCAAATATTTTGCGTATTTTCAGTAGTCCGGCATATGCCTACCGAATATACAATCCATCTGAATTTAGGATATAGTACAGTAGGCAGTAGTAGAGACAACTTCTATCACTGAGATATAAATTAAATACCAGTCACCTCCGCTATGCCGGATTTACTTCCAAACTGATCCCGAAGCCTTGCCAATAGCCGCTCTTCTACATTCTACAAAAAATAGCAGTATATTTTCATAAAAAAACGTGAATGCATTTGTATTTCCAAGTTACTTTTAGAGCGTAATTTCCTCAGTAACTGAGTTTCTGGTTGAGGGAACGTTTGCGATGGCATCTTGGGAAGCATCCGTTTCCCGTTCGACATCCGGTTGCGCTACCCGTTCGGTTATCGACCCAATTAATAAACTGAACTTTGTTAGAAATTTCAGCTAAAAGTTTGTTATATCAATTTAATTCCAGAGTTAGTCTAAAACATTTATATACAGTAATATTTTCCTAAAATTTAGTTGAATTTCAGACCTTATTAGATCGAAATAAGGGCTTAATTTCAGTTATTATTATATCTGATCTCTAATTAATTGAATTGTTTGTTAAAGAGTAAAATTAATACAACAAAATTATTAGAGAGTCGTGGGCAGACTGATATTGGTTATTAGACCAGTCTTCCGTTCTGGGATAGTGCCACCACTTTCAAATTACACACCCGTGAAGCGATTTGATCGCGTTTCGGGATCCCATTGATTGGATGGCTGCTATCTACAAATATTCATGTAATAATTGTTTTAATAAATTGCACGTCATATGGCCACACTCCGTCTGATGCGCGCGAGTGCCAACCATTAACGTGAAAGCCAACACCTGAGCGTCCATACATTTTGTTTTACAACATTGTTTGAAACATAACAAATCACTATAATAACAAATAGCTACGGCACATAATATATAAAATACTTATGAAATATAACCAATATAAAACGTTTAAAATATTTAAAATGCATTTTATATATTCTGTGCCGTAGCTATTTGTTTATTATAGTGATTTGCGATAATAATTAGTGCTGAGAAAGTTATCAAATTACTTAATTTCAACATAAATTTGCTATGTTTTAAACAATGTTGTAAAACAAAACGTATGGACGCTCAGGTGTTGGCTTTCACGTTAACGGAGGCGATCTGCAGACGGAAGTCGCGTCCGCTATGCCGGCTTGATGCCCCTTCTCACTGCGCATGTAGGATCCCATGCCAAACAAAAATACTTAGTAAATTGTAAATAAAATTGTAAATTATTTTCTACACGAGTGAAGAAAAACTTCTACGTCAAATATTCCGTCGTCTCTTATCGAATACACCAAATATTTCCACTTGATATCTTTCAAACTTTCATGTCGTCGTTGTCGAGGACTATGGAGGAAACATAAACGTAACCGCGGAAGTTAGCGATAGATAGCGACGGTATTGCGGAAACTAAATATGCTTTCAAATAGGTTCATAACTGGAAACTCATTAATTTTTTTATGTTAAGTTATATATATAAATATAAATAACTGCAATCACAGAGCCTCCGCTTTGCCGGCTTGAGGAGACGAGGAGAATATAATTTCGTATTTTTTTATTCTAGCTCGGCATGTGACAATCCTCCGCCTGATGTAAAGCTAGAGTGCGGTCCATGAATGGATACAACTGCTACTACAGAGAAATCCCTACAGGCAGCTAGATTGACAATGCACACTCCTCTCGTTATACCTGGCTACTTTAAAACTATTCCCGAAACGCGACAAGGTCACTTCACGGGTGTTACATTCGAAAGTGGTGGTACACAAAGCCACTTTCATTGGTATACGCCGAGAAAGAGATAGAAGTTTTAAGTACGAATTTAATAAATTATTGATAGATGTCATGTGCATTTCATTGATAAATGCAACGTTGCCATACATTATTCAAATGTGACAGATTTATGTCAGATTTCTTTCAATCAAAAATATTAAATAGTTTGTCTCTCTCTCGGCGTATACCAATGAAAGTGGCTTTGTGTACTACCCCAGGACGGCAGACTGGACTAATAACGATCATCAGTCTGCGGTATTTGAAAGCGACGGTATTGCGGAAACTAAATATGCTTTCAAGTACGTTCAAAAACAAACTCATTAATTTTTTATGCAAAGTTAATATACACTTATCATATTATTACATATTAAATGAACTAATCTTTATTTGGTTAACATTTTAGGTAGTTATTAGCCATTCCTTAGCGCCTCCTTTTTGTGTCGCACAATTCACAAGTGGAATGCTTTACCCTCCCATGTATTCTTCCAATCCTTTCACCTTGGATCCTTCAAGCGGAGCGTGAAAAAGCACCTTCTCAGGCCGGCATAGTTGTGGCGACTGGAGCCCCGTGCGAGCGGTTCTCTAGTCGTCAATGCTCATGAACCTCCACTGCGTTTACCATCAGACCAGTCGAGGTCACATGTCGTGCCAAAATAATAAAAAAAAAAAGTCTGTCGCTCTGGGGTAGATGTAACGCCCGCGAAGTTACCTTGTTGCGTTTGGGAGCAGTTTGAAAGTAGCCAGGTATAGCGAGAGAAGTGTACACTGTCAATCCAGATGGTGCATACTCGTCTCCTCAGGCCGGCATAGCTGAAGCGACGGATGTCCATAGAGATTTCTTTGTAATAGTAGTTGTTTCCGTTCAAACCGCATTCTAGCTTTACATCAGGCGGAGTGTTGTCATATGCATAGCATATGTAGAGAGAGAGAGAGAGAGAGAGAGAGAGAGACAAAGAGAGAGGGAGAGGAAAGAGGTGCGATAAACGTATAAGAAATTGCAGATCGTTACAGAAAAAACTGTCCCATCATTCTTTTAAAATGGGCTCAATTTTCCGATACTGCCCACTGGCACGCACCAGGGGAACATCACCGATCGATTATGAGCTTTATTTTGATTGTGAAAAGAGTGGTTTCTGGGTGCAATAGTAAAAAGGATGGGTTCGTACTTGATTCGTATAGAGAATGTCTGAGAAATGTTATCAATCTTCAGGGGAATGATAGAAGAGGGGTTTATTTATGTTTCTGTTATAAGTACTGAAGTTTCAGGGGTGAATAAAATCTGTATACAATTATTATAATAATAAATTATTTTCAAATGAGCGGCCGTGGTGTAGTGGTAAGACGCGTGAACTCACAATCGATGAGACCCGTGTTCTAACCTCGCTAATTCTGACCGGTACCAATGTAACTTTGTTATATGTACTTTGGTCGCTCAGTGCCTATAAGCACTATTAAAGAGTGGTAGGTAGACTGATGGTGATTAATAGTCGCGTCTAGTCTGCCGTCCTGGGGTAGTACCACCACTTTCGAATGTAACACCCGTGAAGTGACCTTGTCGCGTTTCGGGAATAGTCAATATAGAATAATATAGATGGTACATGCTCGTCTCCTCAAGCCGGCATAGTGGAGGCGACTGCACAGGTATCTCTGTAGTAGCAGTTGTTTCCATTCATGGGCTGCACTCTAGCTTTACATCAGGCGGAGTGTTATCACATGCCGAGCTACTATAAAAAAAAATCTTTCAAATATATTTGTTTTATTATTCGAAGCTTTTCTTAGGAACAGTAAGGTAATAAATTATAATTTGACATTTTGATAGTAAACAGAAACCTTACCCTATAAATTGTCGGGAATTATTATTTTATTAATACTTGTTAGTTAGGTTTTTTACAGTAGCTCGAAATGTGACCACTAGATGTTAAGCTAGAGTGCGGAGACCAATGTTACCAGAGATAAATCTGCAGATAGCAGTCGCCTTCACTATACCGGTTTGAGGAAAAAATGTATTCCGTCCATGGTCACAGGCCTCTCTTTATACCCGGTGTATTTTTTAAATGCATTTAATATTAATCGTTTCATTAATTTATGTGTAAATATGTAACAAATAAAACCACTATCTTATTTCATAATTATACTAGAATTAAAAAAAGAAAGATGGAAAAAAGTGAAGTTTAAAAAATCGTTCCAAGTTTTACCACTTACAAGTTTTCAACGCCGCAATTCACAGTTGTAGCAACGTTGTTGTTTCCAAGTGATTTAGCACTGTTCCTGCTACATTTGCTACGTGGGCCTTTGCTACCACTTGAATTATGTCACACTCTTTGTTCCTTGAATATTCAAATGTACTTCAGAAAGAATAATATATCTTAAAATACAGTACAAAACTTTAAGTAATAATACTATTGCAATTTCTCAAGGATTTTGCTATTTAGGAGTGGTAGGCAGACTAATAACTATTATTAACCTTTTGTTGTATATTTAGACTAACAAATAAGTTTATTAATTTTGTAAAACAGGCAATTTATTTATTTTGTTAAAAGCTGTTAAAAGCGACTAGATTGCGTTTCAGGATCGAAATAAGCATAACGAGTGTGCACTGTCAACTTGGATGGTGTCCAACTTCGTCTTCTCAAGCCGACAGCGGAAGAGACCTCTTGTACTGTAGATATTGCTTAACATCACACGGAATGTTGTCGTATCTCGAATTACAAAAACTACACATAAAATTATTTATTCTTAAAATATACACTCAAAAAACAGTTTAAAGTAATACAAAGTACAAGTATCTCACTTATCTAAAGGTCGACTGGTAGATTTCTCACGGCTTTAAGTCCACCTTTTAAATAAAAAAAAATATGAGCGAAACCAAAAAACTAAGGCTCATTGTTCATTAGAACACACATGTATCAAATCTCCAATCGATAGTACACCTAACCATATAAAATTATTAAGCTGTAAGAAATAAATAAACTAATAATAAACCTGGAATCCACCCTGTCGACTTGGACAAAGTACATTAGTCTTACAAAGCAGAAAGGTACAGCAGAGACAACCGATGCTCTGTCTCGCGGTTACAGCTTTAAAAAGAAAACAAAAGATGGTTATGAAAATAAATACATAGATATACAAGTCTGAACTAAAAGGAAAGGAATCATAATGTAATTCATGTGCAAGAAAACCTGTCACATTTATGTTCCACTTTCATCAAATAACAAATACAACTTGTTATTTCCGTGTCGACGAGCACGCGGCGTAACATAGAATACCCGCAACAAAAAATATCTCCCAAAAGTCATTTCTATCAGAAAAACAATAAGATAGATAAACCTCGACCATTGCAAGGTCTCGCACGAATCTATCACAGCAAATCCATCACGGCGTTATCGGAACTTCACAGATTTCATGCCATCCGAGTTGAAGTTCGCTTTCCGCATTCAGCAGCAAACGTTTTCACATTTACCATCACGACTGAACATAAAAATTTTGTTGAGTTTTGGAGGCTATCTGGACGCATTAGGTTATCTGTCTTATATTATTTTCCTGAACTTGTGTGTTTTTCGAGTGTTAATGTGTAATAATGGTGTATTATTAACCATTAAGGATGCTATTACAAAAATAGATGTTTTTCTGGTACCATATACTGAATTAGGGAACACAACTGTGAGGATGTCATACTATAAAATTATAGCTAATATATTCATCTCTAGAAATCAGGCATAAAAATGGTATAGTGCCATACAACATTTTTCCATAAACACGATTTTACCATCTGTCTGTTTAGGTCCCATTATAACTAAATCCAGTGCATATTTTAACTTAAAAATCGTAAGAAATTGTAGCTTATAAAGTCCTCTATACATGGTGTCTATAATATTATTTTCAGTAAATTACTCTTAAATTTATCGGAAATATAATAAAACTAGAGAAAAAATTTCATACAAAATGTTGTCATCTTCAGGTATCAAGATTAGTTAGGTAATATATAAAATCGGGCAAAAACTCTATCAATGTGTGCGTAAGGATCATATCGTAGTGTGACCCAAATTCGAATGTGTCAAAAGTGTGTGCTCGTCCTTAAGTGTTCATGAACGTGCGTGAGAGTGGGCAAACAATTCAAAAGAAGAGAACATATGAACAGAAGTTTAGTAAAAATTCTACCACTTTATTAGAGCTATTTTTTAATTCTTGTTTTGAAGCTTCGGTGTTTTGAATCCCTTTTTATTTTGTTATATTAGAACTACGATTATGAATGTATTGTGCGAAATAAAGTAAATCGTTTTTTTATTTTATTATTATTGTACAATTATTTTACTAATGTGGGCGCTATCTGAATACTCTGCCACTAACATCGGAAGTATACCTAAACGACCCTTTTTTCCAATTGACGCATTCATCACTCTCAATGGGTCCAATTGAAGCGGAATCTCGGAATTGCTTATGTCATTGTGTGAATGCGGGTAGTGTAAATTGACTGAGAATATTACTTATCTATTGTGAGTATTATACGTGACGTCACAAATTATGCATGTGTGCGTGTAAGCGGCAGCTTGAACTGTGTTTTTATTGTTTAATATTATCCGTTGTGCTTGTTTGATATTTTAGAAATTTTATTTCAATATACGTATATTGTACAGAGTGTAAAAAGACAACGGGCATTCCTTAACCATGTGTTACACTACCCATACTAAAACGGTATTCCAAGGATTTTTTAAATTATTATTTTCAACTCACAATTGATAGACGACCAAGCGTTATTTATTCTATTTATTTGAAAATCTTTGCAAAATCTAATAATTAAAAATACCTAGCAAAATATGTTTAAGTATTGGTTAGTGTAACACGTGGTTAAATGAAATGCCCGCAGTCCTTTTACACCCACTAACCTAAGAAACTAGTGTAGGGATTTTCATTCTGCTTTTACCGATAAATATATTGATTCAAGAGGAGGGTTTAGGTGTATAATTTATAAAGGTTTTATGTAAAATGGCCGCACCATGATATATTTGAAAAGGTATAGTGCTTGAATTAAATTAAAGTTGTTCGGAAGAGTTGTAAACAGACTGATAATGGTTATTAGCAGACTCTGTCGACCTGGAGTCGTACCAACAATTTCAACGGGTTTCATAGTAGGTATGTTGTCTACCCAAGCCGGTATAGCGGAGGTGACTGCTTCTGCTTGATTTGCGAACAATTTTTTGTGATGGCTTATCTAAAAAAATCTTATAAAAAAGGAGAATGCCCATTTTTGGGCCCACTTGGTAACAAAGCAATATTTTAAAATAATCTTTTATTTTTTATTAATTCATTTTAATTATATCAACACATCATTTATCAATCAATAGACAATATTTTATTAGATAAAAATCATCAATTATTAAAGCATTTAATATAATAATAACCTCAAATATTGCATTAGAAAACATCTAATAACTCAATAACCCGGGTGATAAAATTAAAACTGATTGTAATAAGGAAGTAGATTTATTTTTCTACAAAATTAACTAAAAATCATCGACAAACTCGAGAAATAATTGTGGGCCTATTTTTATAGGCGATTGGGCATTTAAGCTTTAAGAAGAAGAAATAAGTCAGGTTTTTTTAATCGTCCCGTGGCTCGCGGTCCTTCGACCGTGAGTGACAGTGTCGTATGGGAGGCACTCGGGGTCACACTCTGCTTTCAGAGAAGACCTGAGTGGGAGACCACCCTTCATCGCGTGGGCGGAGGCGGTAGCAGAGTACCAAGCGTTATCTCCTTCGCCCCGAGCCAAGAGCGGTAATCCCGGGGTTGAATTGCCGCTCATTTACTTGGCTGGAATGGTGTTTCTTCCCGATGAGGTGGGGCCTAACGGCCAAGCGTCGCGATCGGTGGGGTCGCGGATGAATGCGAAAGCGTGCCCGTGACCTCACCATATGATGTAGAGAGGAACACTGTGGGGTTTTTAGTCGTGTATACCCGGTACCCCAAGTACCGGGGAGTTCGACATAACCTCGTCGTCTTCCCCGAGACGGCGAAGCATCTATAAAAGATTTCCCCCACAAAAAAAAAAAAGGTTTTTTTAATCGTGTATTTTCACATATAATTATTTATTTAATTTCGGTAAACAAACAACTTAAAATTTAAATAAACATTAACATTATATATATAACAGATAGTTACTGGTAGAAATAAATAAATAAATATAATAGTGTTGTCTAAATTTCTATTTCAATGGTGTAAATCGTACAATCGTACATATGACAGAGTTAACTGAGATTTCCTCTTCACGATAGGTCAAATAGTATAGTCCAACCAGTGTTGCGTGGAATAGCATTGTAAGTTAAATTGGATCTCGTTATATAACGCTCCTCGACTGCTGAGAGCGCTTTATTTTATCCAATTTTGTCACATTTAAGTCTTGCTTTCTGATTTATTTAAATGAAGATTAAAATTACGTTTTGTATGGCGAATAAGTTACTTTTCTCTTCTTTTGGAATTTTCTTTTCTAGTTTTTCAGTCGCGGAATTATTATTTAATTTCATGAATTGCATGTGACCGCATTTTCTTTCAGCTATAGTTAACTACAGTATAGCTACAGTTAGATATACCACTACTTTTCATTTTTTATATCCCATGAAGTGAGCTGGTGAGTGGTCGCGTTTCTGGATCAATTTGAACTTGCACGTTCGTCTCTTCAAGCCGGCATAGCAGAGGTTATAATTTTAAAGTGATTGTGCTACCCAACAATGGCAGAGTGGGCTAATAACCTTCATCAGTTTGCCTATTACTCTACTGCTACATATATATGCATTATACGTACACTCCAGGGCCTGTAGTACCTGATGAAGAACTGTTATTGAAGAAAGAGCTGGTTCTTGAACTAAAATTATACGTGTCTATTAGTTTTTTAAAACACCGAAGCGATTTCCTTTCGGCCATCAACACTAGTGAAAAAAAAAGAATTTATTAACATGTAAATTATATAGTATCAGCGAGAGGAGTGTGCACTGTCAATCTAGTTGGTCATACTCGTCTCCCCAGGCCGTCATAGCGGAGGCGACTGTAGTAGCAGTTGTTTCCGTTCATGGACCGCAGTCTAATTTTACATCAGTCTACAATAAAAAAAATTGAAATGCCTCTCCCCTATGTCTCTTTACGGTTTTCATTTTTCCTGTGACATGAGTAAGTTATTTTAATTATTAAATATTTTCTTAAATATACACTCAAAATAATTTTAATTACAATCCAAATATTAAATCGCTAATGATATAACGTCCACATAAAATCTTGATAATTGCTATTTATAAAATTAATATGAAATTGAATAAAATCAACAATTCAACCGCTTTACAGCTTAACCATCAAATTCATTTTAGACTTCAGCGCTCTCAGACAAAACAGAGATAATTTTTCAATTAAGAAAGTAAATATTTATGCAGGACGGAATAGGCTACTAATTTGAATCAAATTAATTTATTCTAGCGTTCGTCTCTCCTTTACTTTTACTCCTTTACTTTTTTTTTGTAGCTCGGCATGTGACAACACTCCGCCTGATGTAAAGCTAGAGTGCGGTCCATGAATAGAAACAACTGCTACTACAGAGAGACCTGTCCGGGCAGCAGTCGCCTCCACTATGCCGGCTTGAGGAGACGAGCACGTACCATCCAGATTGACAGTGCACACTCCTCTTGTTATACCTGGCTACTTTCAAACTATTCCCGAAACACGACAAGGTCACTTCACGGGTGTTACATTAGAAAGTGGTGGTACTACCCCAGGACGGCAGACTGGACAAATTACCTGTTAAAATGTAAAAAATGTTACTTTGGAGATTTATTATAATGGTTATTTGCCCAGTCTGCCGTCCTGGGGTAGTACCTGGTCGCGTTTCGAAAACAGTTTGAAAGTAGTCAGGTAAAACGAGAGGATTGTGCACTGTCAATCTAGATGGTGCATACTCGTCTCCTCAGGTCGTCATAGCGGAGGCGATTGATGCCCGTAGAGATTTATGGTACGGTGGTATGGTATGCACTGTAGCTTTACATCAGGCGGAGTGTTGTTATATGTCGGGCCATAATAAAAAAATAACTTTCATTTTCATTATGGACTCCGTTTATTATAATTTCGTAAAGAGTGGTAGGCAGACTAATGATGGTTATTAGCCTAGTCAGCCATTTCTGAACATAGAGAGAATGCAGTCGCATGCAAATATTTAAAAAAACCCTGGAAAAATTGATTAATGGGACATTTATTTTTATTCCTTATATTTACGTAAAAAAATATTCGATACTAATGTACCTATGTATGTACATTATAATTAGTTGATACACAAAAAGAAAAAGGATTTTCACCGTTTAATTTGTCGGATTTGAGCAGGATTAGCACGTGCTTTGACATGCAAATGAGTAGGATTGTGAATTGGTGGTTGTACGTCAAGTTAGAAGTACCAATACACAAACAAGATTACAAAAACCACTGGTGCGACAGAAAAAGCAGTCCGCTATGCCGGGTTGCTGAGACCAATGTACACCAATTAACAGGGCACACTTATCTGGTTATACCCAGCTACTTTAGTGATACGAAATAAGACTAGGTCACTGCAGTAGGCACCATTTTAAGCTGGGATAATAATCATCTTCAGTGTACCCACCACTCTTTTAATTAATGCGTATATACCATAGACAAATAATAAAATATTATAATATAGGTGGTTCTACTTAGTGAACGTTTTCAGTGTTACCCTATTGCCCTGGGGGCCTACTATTATTGGTTAGGTCGTACATTGGCTCAGCCTTAATTGTTGGAATTATTGATAGTGCCCGTGAGCTTTAACGGTCTAATATCGAACGTTGATGGATTATGAAATGGAAGGAAGTAACAACTTTCTAGTAATAAAAAGGGCTTTTAATTAACTTGATAAATAAATAAAATAAATAAAAATAAAAAATAAAAAAACACTTTATTGCACATGTTAAATTGTACATAGGCGAGCTTAATGCCTTTGGCATTGTCTACCAGCTAACCTTTGTTGGTGTGAGCGGAGATGTCTACAGTGCAATGAAATAAATAAATAAATATTGACAAAATAAATAGAATAAGCTAATAAATATAGTGAAAATAAAGTAAAAATAAAAGATTAAGTTATTAAAATATAATACATACATATCATATAATATAATATACATAAATACAAATATAAATATACACAATATAAGTTAGGGAAAGGAAGAAGAGTTAAGATTTTATTTATATAAATATAAAATATATTTATATAAAAAAAAAATATAAAAATAAGAATATATTTGATCCATTTCATTTTATTCAATAATAAACTTATTATGGTGAAAACCAATACCTGAGCGTCCATACATTTTGTTTTACCACATACCACACAAGCATAGCAGATTTATGTTGAAATGGGCAAGGCCCAAAAAAACTAACCCATGGTGAATCGAAATCCATTTCGAGATATCACTTCAATTAGAAGAATTTTTTGAATCTTGTCTGAAAAAACTTAAAAATCGAGATATTTGAAAAACTGTAATGACCTTCTTCGACCTTTAACTTCGACCTTCGACTTCACGGGTGTTATATTCAAAAGTGGTGGTACTGCTCCAGGACGGCAGATTGGACTAATAACCTTCATATTATAGGCACTGAGCGTCTAAAGTACCTATAAACAATTACATTGGTCAGAATTTACCGAGGTTATCGAACGTGAGATCACGCGTCCTTTCGCTAGATCACGCTCCTGGTCATAGCGCGAGCGGGTTCTCGATTATAAGAACTAAAGAAGACTGAAAATTTCTGTCTTCAATTCGAATAATAGATTTATTAATCTTGTACTAAAACCTTTCCCCAACCGCCACCGTCGTTCAATTCAAACTTAATCCGTGTTTTAAGAATAGAATTAAAACGCTCTCTTAAAGAAAACTGTCCGGTCCCTCGATAAGCTCCCGTGAACTTAGTTAAAACTCGAGCCCTATATTCTTGTTTAATTTCAACAGTTTTTTTTTATTCTTACTCGGCCTGATGTTGGAATATAGTGTCACTCTTGTCTCCAACTGCCACGTAGACCTATTCCTCTCGTTACAGCAAGCTCCCAAAACGTAACTAGTTGCACTTTTTTTTTTTAATAATAATAACTGTTTATTGGTGGTATTTAGTTTTTTTTTACAATTTAGCTTCACGCCAGTAAACTTTATAGTGGTGGTACTACCCCAGAATGGTAGACTCCATCGTCAGTCTGCCTGTCACTCTATAATTCAAATTAAAGTAATATTATATTTATCTATTTGGAATATACTGGTAGAAATCACTAAATAGGTACTTAACTTATATACAGACTATACTCAGACTACTAGTGGTAGGCAGTCTGATGATGGTTATTAGCCCAGTCTGCCGTCCTGGGGCAGTACCACCACTTTTAAATGTAGCACCCGTGAAGCGACCTTTGCCGCGTTTCAGGAATAGTTTGAAATAGCCAGATATAATGACAAGATTGTGCACTGTCAAACTGGATGGTACATGCTCGTCTCTTCAAGCAGGAATAGTGGAGGCGACTGCTGCCTGTAGAGATGTTGTGTAGTAGCAGTTGTATCCGTTCATGGACCGCACTCTAGCTTTATATGGGGCGGAGTGTTGTCACATACCGAGCTGCAATAAAAAAAATATTAGTACAGCGTGTAACGCTCATAGTTATTCTTAAATGTAGCTTGGAATACAATAATCCACTAAATCTTGAGTCTCCTTAAACGGAAACAAATGCTACTACATATAAATTCCTACATGCAGTAGTCGCCTCCGCTATTGATTAACTGATTTTTGTATCGTTATCTAATTGTGATTAGTTAAAGAATCAGCTCTCAGTTCCAACGACGCCCAATGGAAAGAAACAGCTACGTATATCCGAAACAAAGTTTTTAAAGTGATTTAATTTAAAACATTTAAAGTGAATTTAATGTTCTTAATTCTTCTAGTACTGTTTTAAATGTTGCAAATAGCATTTAGCAGGTTCTAATTGTAATAAGAGTGGTAGGCAGACTGGTTGTTTATTTGTCCAGTATGCCGTCCTGGGGTAGCACCACCACTTTCGAAGGCAACACCCGTGAAGTGACCCTGTCGCGTTTGGGGAATAGTTTGACAGTACCCAGCTATTACAAGAGGCGTGTACACTGTAAGATGGATAGCGGAGGCGACTACAGCCTGTAGCAATTTGTCTGTAGTAGCAGTTGTTTCCGTTCATGGACCGCATTCTAGCTTTACATCAGGCGAAGTGTTGTCATATGCCAAGATACAAAAAAAAAGTATTTTTCTACTATTTATTCATTAATTGTTATTTGTGTAGAGTTGTTTAGTTTGTAAACCAATTTTATTCAAATTACCTAAGCCTTTCCGGAAGCACTATACATTTTATTTTCGAACACTTCATCGTGACAACATCGCCTAATGAGTGCGGTCCATAAGCAGACAACTCCATAATCAGATGAATGTGCACCAGATTGATAGAGCACACTCCTCTCGTTATACCTGGTTTCTTGTAAGCTTATTACAAAACGCGACCTCACTTCACGTAACACACGTGGTGGTACTACCCCAGGACGAGCAGACTGGGTTAATAACCATCATCAGTCTGCCTATCACTTTTACTCTTATACCAATTACTGAAAATACTAAATTAATTTATAAAAACTGTAATCGAAGAATTATGAGGTTGGAACCGTCTACTTAAATAGTATATCTATGTAAATGTAAGGAGAGGGTGGGGTTGAATATGTAAGTGGACTGTATAATATAACCATTAAAGCTCCTTTTACTGCCTTTCTATCGACTATCAAGGCTTGCTCAGCATCTTTGCGGATACCAAATGATTCTATTAATGTTTAATGACATCTTTTATTAGATCATATGTATGAGATGAGGTTTGCGGGTTAATTTTTTTGTGATTTTTTGCTTACCAACGTTTTCTAAGAGAGTAACGAATTAAGCCTCTTTAAGCCAGTAGAGCGGCGGTAACTGTATCTGCATAAATTTCTCTTTGGTATTTCTGTTCATAGACCGTACTTTAACAATTAATGTTTTAAAATATTTGTACTATTTACCTGTTGTAATTTGAATCTTTAAAATTGTTATTTTTAATAATTTCATTTGTAAACAAGTATGGCTTCCCTTCGGGGTTGTCGCAAAATATTTTTATTTTTTAATTTTATTGTAGCTCGGCATGTGACAACACTCCGCCTGATGTAAAGCTAGAGTGCGGTCCATGAATGGAAACAACTGCTACTACAGAGAAACCTGTGCAGTCGCCTCCACTATGCCGGCTTGAGGAGACAAGCACGTACCATCTTATATTGACAGTGCACACTCCTCTCGTTATACCTGGCTACTTTCAAACTATTCCCGAAACGCGACAAAGTCACTTCACGGGTGTTACATTCGAAAGTGGTGGTACTACCCCAGGACGGCAGACTGGACAAATAACCATCGTCAGTCTGCCTACCTCTCTTTAAATTCAATTAAAATTAAAATTTTATTTCATATCGTTGCATTTTTTTAATCCAACTTTCATCATAGTTTAATAATAACAACCCCAGCATTTAGAATGCCAAAAATTGCTATTAAAAATATAAATGTTTTATATTTCACAGAAAAACAAGAAGAAAAACAAATTTAATAAAAAATATTACAAAGTTACTTCAAAGCAAGTTGCCAAAGTTGAGAAGGTTGTTCGGTTCTTTGAAAAAAGAAAGTGCATCAGTCGATTTTCTCATATTTTCTTGAAAAGTTGTTACTTTCTAAACTTTATGTAACTGTACCGTGGCGTCGTTAAGATATTAAATTGAGAACTTTTACTTTAGTGTTATGGATAAGTCACACACACGCATCCGTGACGTATGCGTGACGTATGCGTTTAATGAAAGAATCTATTAATAATTTTTCTTTAATTAGGCATATTTGCTATTTAAATTAAAGGTAGGTAAATGTATAAAAAATATTTATTACCTATTTAAACAAAAAAGGCGAATAAAAATTCTAAACAAATTTATAGTACATTTGCAACTAAACACAAATTGCGCAAAATAACGCAAGCCATTATTTCCAACGCTCCAGGCTTGAACATAACAAATCGCTTCTCGTCATTACCCAGTAGTTAATACTTACCCTATAACGGCTTGTATTCACTTGTATTTAATGTTCGCTAACTATTTGTATATATTTTTTTCTCATGACAACACTCCGCCTGCTAAAGTGCGGTCCATGAACGGATACTACAGATAAATTTATACAGGCAGCAGACGCCTCCGCTATGCCGGCCTAAAGAGACGAATGTGCACCATTCAGATTGTCAGTGCACACTCCTTTCATTATATCTGGCTACTTCCAAACTGTTCCCGAAACGCGACAATGTCACGTCACAACACAATATTACTATATTATTGTTTTTTTCTTTGTTTTGTAAACAAAACAAACACGCACGTTACTGTCTTATCGGCACCAGCCGGTATACACTTTAAATATTTATTTGTGCATAAAAATCAAATGGATACAATATTGCAGACCGATAGCGTGAGGTTCATCACACCAGTGACGAGTTGTCTAGGCATAACATACCATGTAATAAACGTAACATGATAAGTCTTTACCTATGTTTCCGTCTTCAGTACTGATCATTTCGTACTATACGGCAATTTCACCCTAACCTAACCTATTACAAAAACTATATTATCTTATGTTTTTTTAGGTTAGGTATATTATCTATTATTATTATTATAGGTACTTAAACTGCTATCGTCTGCTAGAGGCGAAAGTGTAGCAGCTCACAGTGCATGTTCGTAATACGTTTGTGAAAGTTGTGTACATAGGACCTTATACTGAAATATTTCAAATGTTCTGCGTGGGGCGTTACGTAATGATTTACGAGGAATTGTTGTTTAAAACTGTTTAGTAGTTTGTATATGTAAATTGTTAATACAATAATCTGTTTGTTTTATTTGAGATACCAGTGTGTGTGTAGAAAATTAACTTTTATTTATTTAATTAATATCAATCGCGTAATTTGAAATTTATAATATCTTTTTATACAGTTAGGTTTGTTACAATAGTATTTTTTTTTATTTTGATACGACATGTGACCTCGACTGGCCTGATGGTAAGCGCAGTGGAGGTCCATGAGCACTGACGACTGGAGAACCGCTAACACGGTGGCTCCAGTCGCCATTACTATGCCGGCTTGAGAAGGTGCTTTTTCACAGTTATAGTAGTAGTTAGTCTACAGTTAGGACGAAAAAAAAAACAAAAAATGTGCATTGGATTATTTTATAAACAAAAGTGATAAGAATTTCTTTCAGCCTCTTTGAGTCTGGTCTAGTCTTCAGTACAGACAAGGGAAGGTTAACAAATGAAGTATGACATGCCATGCATTAGAAAATGCTACCACTAAATAAATAATAGACCAAGGAAAATGTTTAATAGCAAAGCTTCCCAAACTTTATCCAAAAGCAGTTACCGAACATGAATTTCCAAACAAGTAACGTTACCGTTAACTGCCACTAATAAAGTATTTTACGGTGTTTTGTTCGACTAGTTTCAAACTAAATTTTCTCGTGTGTTAATCAAATTTCGCTATAGATTAGTTTTCATTAAAGCGTATTTACATGACAATCTTTATCCTAGTCATCCGTCCTGGAACTATCAACCTAATAGTGCATATATGTCTCCTTCAGCCGGCATAGCGGAGGCGGGTGTTGGCTGCAAAAAATTTTGTGTGGTAGCAGTTGTTTCAGTACATGAACCGCGAAGTCATATGCAAAGCTACTCTATAAAATAAAATTTAAAAAAATGCCAAAAATAAATCATAATATTGCCTCAGGGCTCTCAGTCTTTGAGCTCGGGGTACAATATGTAATTATTTATTTTTGTATTATTTATACATTTTACATGATAATTTAAAGTAGTACTTGAAGAGACTATTCCTATCGTCCAGATTGAACGTAAATAACAATTAACGGGTGTTGTAGGATATGAGAGTGGTTAGGTGGGGTAGTACCCCAGGACCGTATAACTATCACTAATCTGCCTCTTGCATATTTTTACATACTTTAGATACGTAAAAAATATTACGCCGTAATAACTTTCAATCAATACAGCTCAAATAATAAAGCTAATAACAGCTTACAGTAAGTAAACAAAACAAAATAATCTAACAAAATTAAATTCCTTTTGAAATTCTCATTAATTTTTGCTAAATAATTATTATTTTGAGGCCGTATAATAATAAATTAAATTCATAATAAAATGGGAAATTAATAATTTTCACCTATTACCTAAAATGCCACTCAGGTTCGCGCCTCTAAGAAAATGTATTTCATTTTAGGAATTTTCTGCTTAAAATAAAGGTTTTTATCGTTATATCGTTATCTGCTACTTAACCTAAAAGCGTAGCAACTACAAATTTCGTAGCTACTACGAATCTTTGTAGTAGTTTAATTAGTGTCGCTACTTTCATTATTCTTTCTCCTCATTTTTTTTATTGTTAGCTCGGCATGTGACAACACTCCGCCTGATGCAAAGCTAGAGTGCGGTCCGTGAGTGGAAAAAAACTACTACTACAAAGAGAAACCTGTGTGGGTACAGTCGCCTCCGGTTTGAGGAGACGAGCATGTACCATCTTAGATTGACTGCACACATCTCTCGTTATACCTGGCTACTTTCAAACTATTTCCGAAACGCGACAAGGTCACTTCACTGGTGTTACATTCGAAAGGGGTGGTACTACCCCAGGACGGCAGACTGGACAAATTACCATCATCAGTCTTCCTACCACTCTTATATTTTCAATTTTTTTTATATCAATAAACCTTTTATACTCTCGAATATTTTAACAAAGCAATATCATAGAATTAGTATCCATATAATAAGCTAGGAAAGGGCAAGTGAAGTGGCCCTCTTTGGCCCCAGTCGCTTCATTAAAATGTTCCCGCATGAGCGCTTGCCCCGTGTGAAGAGTACTTCTCATATCTGCCTGTGTACAGGACATAACTGAAGTACAGGTGGCATAGATTTAACAATATTTAGAGACGACACGAGCACAAGAGTAATGACCGTCTATATTACTAGTACATGTATAGTTGACAAAGAAAATCACAAGTATATATATATGTATATTTTTTATTGTAGCTCGACATGTGACAACACTTCGCCTGATGTAAAGCTAGAGTGCGGTCCATTAATAGAAACAACTGCTACTACAGTGAGAAACCTGTGTGGGTACAGTCGCCTCCACTCACCTCCAGTCGGTTATATGTTCTTATTAATTATTTAAAATGTAAATATTAATTAATATATTTTTTTATATTAATATAATAATAATTTTAATGTTGTTTATTTGATTTTGCTCTTTGCATACGATAAAAAATTATACGCTAATGGTACATTTTATCGTATAGTCAATACCCTTCTTAATTTATATGATTATAAAATATACTTAATTATTCTGTTATTGATCTTGTTAAATACAGTGTCGCTATTGTCTCTCTAAGTAGACACTCATGAAGCGTCAACGACTTCTCTCTCTCCGTTCCATTTATTTAGTTACTTTATTACAATACTCTTCTTATAAACGTCAGGTAAGTAAAGGAGAATGCCTATTTCTGGGCCCACTTGATACCTAACAGTATGGTAACAAAACAATTCAATTATTAAAGCATTTAAAATAATAATAAAGTCAAATATTGCATCAGAAAACATCTAATTACTCAAAAAGCCGGGTGAAAAATTAACAACTGATTGGTATTAATATGGTAATAAAATTAACTAAAAATCATTGACAAACTCGAGAAAAAAATTGTGGGCCCATTTCTCTTAGGCGAATGAGCATTCTCCTTTAAAAAAAGTAAAAGGTTAAATTGTCATTTCTAAACCATTAATCAGTCTATAATTCAAACCCTTGACAAGTGCTCGTCTGCACTCGGTATTGCATCATTAAAATGCTTCAGTGTGTCCTCCACTTGTTCTGTTGAGTTAATTTGTACAGTGTGGGAAAATGAAACAAATATATTTAAAATTGAGGAAGGTATTTACTGCTTTATTATCCAGGACAGTTCAGGACACTCGACATTAGCTGCTGTAGGGCTGCACTACAGTAATTTACGTCGTGACTTCTTCTTCAACTTTTGTTGAAGTTAGCAAGCTAATACATTTTCAGGTTTCTCGAAGAGCTGTAATTTTTTTTCTTTCACGACTAATCAGTGGCTAATTATCCAATACATTATTTTTTAGTCTGTTACTTTTGCCATGCTGACTTCAGAGAGGTTTGTGTTCCACTCAATCGGTGAAAATGTTTTCTTTATTTTACAAAGAATCAACGGAGTTACGATATAATATCCAAGACAACTCCGTCTGTTACGCAGGAGGACTCGAGTTTGATTCTTGATCGGCTTTAACAATAATGTTTATTAATATAATTAAAGAACAATATAGTGTACATTGGCATGGTAATACTTTTTGGTAGTACCACCACTTACAGATCAATAGGATCAGATAAAGCTCAATTAACCTGGTCGTGTTTCGGACTTGGATGTAGCCAAGTATAGTGAGAGTCAAGTCAGAATAGCGGAGGGGACTTTCACTCTGGCTTTACAGGCTATTATTTAAGAAAATGTACAAAATAAATCTCAAAAAATTAAACTATGCTTAACCGAAACTAATTTAAACTAGGGTTTTCCTCACCAATAGAAACTACATAAAATAGTATGAGAGTGTCGATATTAACAGAAAATTAGGTGAAGCAACAAACAAATTTTATTACCCATGCTCTTCTCTATATTTGTTTAAATTCACTAACAAAATGTAATAAAAACCTAATAAGTTTCAAAGCAATTTATTCTATATTGTGTGTAACTTTAAAGGCGATTATTCTAAACAACACTTTTTGCATTTGAAATTTTTCACTTAATTTTAAAATGTCCTATGATCATGTAGGCTGTGTACGAATGTAAGTTTTATGCTGTTGGGATTAAGAGTGATTGCAGCTCGGTACTTTATTGGTCATTTTACAACAAAGGTATTTTCAGAGACGGAAGTCCGCCTTGCTGAATTTCCGCTAGCGCCAAAATCGACTCACCAAACGGAAGCAAGAAAATAAATTTAATACTACCTACTTGCTTACGAGTTTGTAAATCCAAATAATATTTTTCTTTTACTGTAGCTCTGCATATGACAAGTGCTAGAGTGCGGTCCATGAACGGAAACGACTGCTATCACAGATAAATCTCTACAGATAGCAGTTGCCTCCGCTATGCGAGCTTGAGAGACGGATGTGCACATCGACATGTGCATACCTCTCGTTATACCTGGCTACTTTCAAACTGAACCCGAGTAAGTAATTTCATGAGTGTTACACTTGAAAGTGCAGCTATTTCTCTATGGTAGAAGCTGTTTTCACAATTATTCTACAATACGGCTAATACTTTTAATTATTATTTTTTTAAATATATAACTTTAATAATTTTAGTGATATCATCTTAATTATGCATTTCATTGTAATAAGTTTATAAAATGGTAACATTAAATCCATGTTTGTACGTGATTGTAATATGCAAATTAGAAAAAAAAAACGTATATAATTAAAAAAAAAATCTAATAAAGGCTTTAGTAGTTCTGCTCAAAGACTTTATAAAGTTCATAAGCAAATTACGATTTAAATCTGTAGTCATAAAGTTCATTTATGTTTAATAATGTTACATTATAAAAGGTCGGTCTACCACGAACCACAATCATTTCTATACATTTTATAAACATCAACTATACAATCTAAACCTTATCACATTAAAAATAAAGGTGTTAACTGAGTGAATAAATGTAAAAAGTTGTATAACTAAAAATAGTGTAAGTTTAGTTGTAAAACACGGTGATTTTGGTTTAAACACGTCGTACATAATGGTTTGAGCCTTACTTCATTATCCCCAGCTTTGCCTTTAATATTTTACATAAGGTTTAAGTCGCGTTTCAGGATCACCTAGAAAGCAGCAGAGCCTACTTTCTGTAACATCAAGTGCATCCATAAAAAATACGTTTTCTTTTTATTGTAGTTCGGCATCAATTGATAAATTTTTACAGGTAGCATTTGCCTCCGCTATACAGGCCTGAGGAGACGAATGAACGTGTGCAAACCTGGCTACTTCCAAACTGGTCCCAAAACACGACAATGTCACTTCACGGGTGTTACATTCGAAAGTGGTGGTACTACCCCAGGACGACAGACTGGGCTCATAACCGTCATCAGTCTGCCTACCTCTTTAATAGCGGCTATAGGCATTGAGCGACCGAAGTACATATAACATAGTTACATTGGTAAGAAATTAGCGAGATTTGAACACGAGCCTCACCGATCGTGAGTTCACGCGTTTTACCGCTAGACCAAGCCGTTCAAGTCTCATGGCCATCTAAAAATGCCCGTAATGTGACATTAATTTTGTTTATTTTAAACATAAATGATAAAAATTAAAATTCAAAGAGCCATCGATTAACCAGGTATACGAATACACTGAACAATATTAAACCGGATATAAAATGTTTGACATGTCCAGAACAATCGTAATAAATTCCATGAATTCGACAGTTACGGTACAGATTTTACTGACACATAATATCTGCTTGAATACACAGTCAAATGACATTTTCATTTGTTTATATTGATATAGTTTAAAGTGCTAGTTTAGTTTGCTGATTAGTTTATTCTGTGAATATTTATATGTAGTGTTTTTTTAGTTTTGGCGGTACTTGTTCCTACATTAATGTATGGAAGTGCATGTTGGGTATGGCAGAAGAAGCAAGAGAGTAGGATTAATGCTGTAGAAATGCGGTCACTAAGGAGTGTATGTGGAGTCACGATAGCGGATAGAATGAGAAATAGTGTTGTGCGCGATAGATGTGGTTTGAAAGATGATGTAGTGACGAGGATTGAGAAAGGAATGCTTCGATGGTTTGGGCACTTAGAAAGGATGAATGAAAGGAGATTGACGAAAGGAATATATAAATCTGATGTGTATGGATGTGTTAAACAAGGCAGACCCAGAAGGGTGTTTTCCGATCAAATAGAAGACATCCTCATGAAAGCTGGGCTGCCTAGTGCACATAACCGTAGGGCGGGCATGAAGAGAATTGTGGATGTGAGGAAGCGAGGGTGTTGTGTCAGGATCGTGGTAAGTGGCGTTCCGTTGTCTCTGCCTATCCATGTGGGAAAAAGGCGTGACAATTGTATTGTATTGTCTTAGTTTTTGCATGAACATGTTTTATTTATTTATTCGTAACTCCGCAATACAACAATAACAAAATACAAAAAATAATTATAATAAGCTCAGTGTAAATAAGTAAGTATGTATAAAGTCATCAATTTTTAATTACAGATATTATTACTAGTGTACTTATGTACACTAATTTTTTTTAAGTAATTTTTTTTCTCGATAAGTACGTCGGCGTCTGGGAGTATTACCGACATATAATTTAAAGTAAATTAAAGGCTTTATGCGGCTTATTATCGCGTTTATTTTGATTAATTTTGAACGAGAATAAGTGAATTTAATGTAGGTATTAAGTTAATTATTTACCTACCTATTCATTTATGATTATAATACACATTAAAAAAAGAAAAAATATATATCTTGGTTTGTTTTATTTCGGAGTTTAAATCGAGTAAATTTTTAAATATCTTTAAATAATTCCAAGAGAATAAAATACACAATAATCTAGAAAGAACAGAATAAAATACACTTTTGTTTCAACAAATTAGAACCGAGATTTAAAACGATTTATTTTTAGTATTGTTTTAATAAGTTATCACCATCGCTTATCTTTCTCTCCGAAGTTTGCGTTGAAACTTGCAAATTTAATGTCCTAAAAACACTTTTGTCTTGATTGGAAACTTGCTCTGAGCATAATTTTCAGTTTGAATTAACTTTAGTTTGAGTTTATTCAGTGGAAAGATCGACATCATGAATAAAAAATACTAATATTAAACATACTAATTTATTTAATGAGAATTGGAGAGAAAAAAAAAACAGTGTGTAGTACACGGTCTGAGCTGAGTTTAGAATTAAACCCAGAACACTCAAATGGTCTGAGCACTAGCTGCACAGCCGTTGGCACACGTGACCGTATCGAAATTCCTCAAAATCAATAAAAACTCTACTCATTTTCCATAAAGAGTAATAATCAAATAAGAGTAATCTATACTAATATTCCCTATTACTAAATACCCAAAAAATATGTATGAAAGAATTATTCCTCTTTAATTTAAAGAAATGTCCGCGACAGTATATGTCTATCTTTTAAGATTAACTCACAATAACCGTTTTTATGATAATCAAATTTGGTCGAAATTAATGCATTATTTCAAATTATTTGTCAGAGTTGTATCAACATAATAATATTAATCTTTATCCAAATAAATGTGTTATTAATTAAGAGTATTTAACTGTGAACACAATTGTCTTTGACATCACCTAATTTCAATAAACATCTTATAAGATATACAATTTTAAAATAACTCTAAAACAAAATTCATACGCGGCGTATGATGAACGCTGGGGCTATAATAAAAATCACAATTTTTTTATTTTTTTATTCTTTATTTCGTTTGGGGCTTGCGCTCACATTCGTGACGATCAGCCAGTCCCTTTTAGGCCTAAACAACACACAAAAGTAACTAAAAATATATCCTAAATAACATTAAAAAAAAACAAAACAAAATACATCACCTATCTAACTAAACTAAAAAAAAAAACTAACTTTATACAACTAAGCACAAAGTTACAAGCTATACAAACATATTCAAATAGCTCATTATTAAATTAATTTGTTATATGGCATAATAATATTAAAGTAATTAAAGAAAACGCAAATGAAAGCGAGTGCACATTAAGTTCAGTGAAACAAATTAATATGAATTATATCCAAGTACCGGTGTCACGATACAAACTATTCTCATATTTCAAAGAACAAAGTCGCCTCTTAGTTTGAGGGTTTAAACTTATGAGTTCATTACCTATTGCCCTATTTAACTATGACCCTTGACTCTTGTTAGTGCTCTTGTGTCCCACGATAGTTTTCCAACTTTCGTTTTTTTTTAATTGTAGCTCGGCATGTGACAACACTCCGCCTGATGTAAAGCTAAAGTGCGGTCCATGAATGGAAACAACTGCTACTACAGAGAAGTCTCTACGGGCAGCAGTCGCCTCCACTATGCCGGCTTGAGGAGACGAGCATTTACCATCTATTGACAGTGCACACTCCTCTCGCTATACCTGGTTACTTTCAAACTATTCCCGAAACGCGACATTTATTTGCAATTAGAAAATTGCAAGTGAATTATGTAAATATCTTTTTTTTGTATCTTTTCTGTATATTATCTTTTACTGCTTACCTCAGGTATTAAATTAGGGTTTTAGATAAAAAGGAACACAAATGATAGGTCAAATAAGGACAAAGTCAAGTAACCAAGTAAGTTAAAATTTATCGCCTAAAAGCTACGAGCACTTGACGATGGAACGCTACACAACGACCGAGCTTTATCAAGTACTATTCAGTTAAAATTGATGCTTTTAAAATGACCCCACTGTGTCCGATATTTAGATTAAATTTTGTAGGTTGTATATGTATTATTTTATTGTAGCTCGGTATATGACAACACTCCGCCTTATGTAAAGCTTTAGTGCAGTCCATGAACATATACAACAACTACTACAGATAAATCTCTACGGGCAGCACACACCTTCACTATGCCGGCCTAAGGGTACGGTAATGTATCCTCTAGATTTACAGTGCACACTCCTATCGCTATACCTGGTTACTTTCAAGGGTGTTACAATCGGATTCTATCCCAGGACGGCAGACTGTTCTAATAATCAGTCTGTCTTCTATTCTTTTCATTATTATTTCGAAAACGAAGCATTTTTTTACACTTTATATTTTCCAGCTTCCAAATATAAGTAGTTTATTATTAACATACATTTCCAACAAATAATTTACATCCTCCAAAATATAAATTATTTTTAATCAGAATAAAAGATAAACTCCTGAGGTACAATAATTTGCGCAGAAAATCTTTTAGCGTATTCCACAAAGATCCTATCATAGCAGATCTATAAATTTATGAGGATTTACCTTTATTTTAATATATTAAAACGATCTACCCGGGTCCTTGGGTTGGGTACTGCCCACGATTTTGTGGTTAGCTAAATATTAGGCTGGATATACACTATAAGACGTTTAACAACCAACCGTCTATTGAACATTGTAAGTGTCGTTAATATTTTTAACCGACTTCCAAAAAGGAGGAGGTTATATGTTCGTCGCGTATGTTTTTTTTTTTATGTATGTTCATCGATTTTTACTAAACGGCTTAACCGATTTCAATAATTCAAATTGTACTGTATTAAGCTGCATCCCATAGTGGTCCCATATATTTTTCTAAGATGCACAGTGTGCAGTTTTTTAGTAAAACGGGAAAAAAAGTCAGTTTGTAAAATTTTTTTGCTCCGATTTACTTAAAATTTGGCATACATACTTTACAAAATAAATAATGAAACACGTGTTTCAGCATTTCTTAAAATTCAATCTCTAAGGGGGTGAAACGGGGCAAAATGGGTTGAATTGTTTTTTTAGTCAGAATTACTTGAAATTTGGCATACATACTTAACAACATAAATAATGAAACACGTGTTTCAGCATTTCTTAAAATTCAATCTCTAAGGGGGTGAAACGGGGCAAAATGGGTTGAATTGTTTTTTTAGTCAGAATTACTTGAAATTTGGCATACATACTTAACAACATAAATAATGAAACACGTGTATCAGCATTTCTTGAAATTCAACCCCTAAAGGGGTGAAACGGGGTAAAATTGTATGAATATTTTTAAATCGGATTTACTTGAAACAGCAGAAATGCTTTACCACATTAACAATGAAACTTGCGTTTCAACCCCGAAGGGGGTGAAACGAGGTAATATAATCAATATTTTTAGTGACAAAATATATAATAAATTATGCTCTTCAATATAAACAATTATATATTAACTTGCGTTTCACCCCGAAGGGGGTGAAACGGGATAAAATGGGTTGGATTTTTGCCAGATTTACTTAATTCTTAGTATATTTGATCTACACACAGCAAAAAAAAAAGAAACATGTATTTCAGCATTTCCCGAAATTCAATCTGAAAGGGGGTGAAAGGGGTTGTTTCTTTTTTATTAGATTTATTTAATTTGAATTACGATTAGTATTTGTACGTTTATTAGGGAGTTTTTGCTGTTTTTGGTCCGCTACCCTAAAAATGGAAAAATAAAAAACCTTTTCAAAAAAAAAAGTTGAACCGACTTCAATAAACACAAAAAGCACTCAAAAGTGAAAAATAATTTTTCACAAGAGTATCTACACACAAAGTAATAAACATAAACACTAATAGGTGTTTATTATGTACAAATTAAATGTCTACATACCTACCATATTTTTGGAGTAGGTGCCAAGCTATACCAATTCAAAATTTCAGGATAGGAACACTTGGATATCTTCCTAGATATCACGTATATAAATGTTTCCTTGGCACCTACTCCAAAAATATGGCAGGTATGTGGACAATTAATTTGTACATAATAAACACCTATTAGTGTTTATGTTTATTACTTTGTGTGTAGATACTCTTGTGAAAAATAATTTTTCACTTTTGAGTGCTTTTTGTGTTTATTGAAGTCGGTTCAACTTTTTTTTTGAAAAGGTTTTTTATAAGAAATATTTTTTAGGTTATTATCAAATTTTATGAATTTTGTAGTATAGATTATACTTTAAAAACTATGTATATGTACTTATAATAAATTAATGAATGTTTCTTTATTCGTTTTTAAATAACATGTAAAAAAAGCTTTAACATATCTGAAGGTTTCTAGAAACCGGTTTAGTATAAAGTATATTAATAAAATTTATTAATTTCATATTCGCTTTTTACATTAATATTTAGAAAATTTAAAAAGTATTGATGTTTATAGAGCTTATATTCAGTTTCAGGTACATTCTGAAGTTCTTAGTCATTCTCTAAAATCTAGACTCTACTGAGCCATCTACAAGCATACGATTAGTAATTAATTTTGAAACTGCATTATGTATAGTATTATTCACAGTAACTCAACATGTTAAATTATGAATTACCATGAGCGAAGACAACTGCTTCCACAGAGAAATGTATGTAGGCTGCAGTCGCCTCCGCTATGAAGGCTTGATCAGACAATTGTTCTTGTTATACCCACTCCCTCACTTCACGGGAGTGTAAGTTGAAAGTGGTGGTACCACTTCGGGACGGCTGATTAGAATAATAATCATAATTATATACATTATAACGAAGATATTGAGCGACCAAAGTACATGTAATGTCACATTGGTACCGGTCAGAATTTTGCTAGGTTCGAACACGGGTCTCTACAATCGTGAATCCACCTTCTATCGCTAGGCCACGGACGCTCTACAATGTAAGAATAATATTATTTAATTGTAGTGTAGTATGTTACTTTTACATAAATTATACGCGTCTGTACAAAACGCCGGTGTAGATTTAGATAGTGTACGGTTCAGATAGTTTGTAAAAATTTCTTCAAAGCTCCAGGTAACCTAGGATATAAGCTTCGAACTAACCGACAGAAAAGAGTTAGTGTTACGATATTGGTAAACTTTTGCTACATTCGGTTTTATGCGGTGTCGGTTCTAGGTATAAAATTTTAATATTTTTGTTGTATGAAATTTTTTTAATGCATTTTACAATATTAATAATTTAAATGTATAATGTGAAAAGTATTTAGGTTTAAAGAAATTCATTTTTTTATATGTACTTTCAGTGATTCATTTATTTTATTTGTTTTTTTATTTATTTACAGAAATCACAGCGATCGGTTCCAAAAATGCATTAACATCGCAATAAAAAAAAGAAAGAAAAGAAAGTGTACAATATACAAGAAAGGATGTGTGTTGTAATTTTTTAAAATAATTTATTTATTTATTTAAGACTTAATGTAGCATGCACACAGGCGAACTTAATGCTAAATAGCATTCTCTTCCAGCTAACCTCTGTCTTTATGACAGGTGTGAGCGAAGAGAAGCAGTATTTTAAACAGATATATAAGTATAGTTTACATACTTTTCAATTAGTTATGCAATTGTTCATTGTATTAACAAAGTTAAGATCTGTTTAACCGTTTAAGTAATAAGTGAGCCAAGAAACATACTTATTAGTGTAGATTTAATTGACGTAATTATTTCCAAAATAACGAAATTTTGTAAAAATAATATTACACCTAGAGACGGCATTAAGTGTAAATCCGTGGGTTTGTTTGCAGACGGCTTCTTACAGTGAACTTTCCGTATACTTTCTTATACTATCGTTATTCACGGTTTTCCCTGTATTAGTGTGCAACAACTTTGTAAGCGAACTTGACGCGCTTAAGCCTACACTAGTTCATATTTAATATGAAATATGAATCTAATATGTTACATTGAGCTTCGCTTAATATTTTTCTTAGAATACACACTCGCTAGAATGTGGCAGTCGTCTCCACTATGCCGGCTTCTACCGCTAGACTACAGCCGCTAAATAAATTGACCGCATATAATGTTGGTATATATAGTCATCTTATTATATTTTAGCAATAAGTAATGTAAAAAGTACGTACATAAACCCAGAAATAACCTGCGAAATAAAGTCTGTCATGAGAAATTCTGAAAGTAAAAATTTTCCTGCATTAATCATTTTTCTTGGTAACATTCCAACTTCTGAATAGAAGTTAATATAATATATACATGTATATATTTAGCTTTTAAAATAAATAAATAAATATATATATATATATATATATATATATGTCTAAAAGAGAATAATTATATAAGAATTTTTATAACTTTCCTCAATTACTTACCGTGCGTTTTTATTTTTTATTTTAATTGTATATGGCATTATAACAATTTGCCAGTGTCAAAGTAAATATTTACATTAAGTTAATATTTTCGTGCATCACAGCTCATTCATTCGTCACATTAAATAGATCTTAAGTAAAGTGAAAAGAATCTTTTCTATAACTTCTTTTGAATTGTTTGCCCACACTCACGCACGTTCATGAACACTTAATGGTTAATAATCCCCCTTTATTACACATTAACACTCGAAGAAACGCATGTTTAGGAAAATAATTATAGACGTATAACCTAATGTCTCCAGATAGCCGCCAAAAACTCGTGTGTCATTTCACAAGGATTATTACTGAACACTTAGAGCCGGTAATTCTATCCTTCCTTAATTACGCCTTATGTTGAATTTTCTTAGAATATTTTAAGTGACGTATAATATGAGTATCTTCAATTATCTACTCACTGCTTTCCGCACCAATTACCGCTACTGAGCTATCGTCTAAACGAGCTTTTTTTATTGTAGCTCGGCATGTGACAACACTGATGTAAAACTAGAGTGCGGTCCATGAATGGATACAACTGCTACTACAGAGAAATCTCTACAAGCACCAGCCATCTTTATTGTGCTAGAGACGAGCATGCACCATCCAAATTGACAGTGCACACTTCTCTCGTTATACCTGGCTACTTTCAAACTGTTCCCGAAACGCGACAAGGTCACTTCACGGGTGTTACATTCGAAAGTGGTGATACTGCCCCAGGACGGCAGACTGGACTAATAACCATCATCAGTCTGCCTACCACACTCTATCTATCTTTACATAAAAAAGGAAATACTTGGACCGCATCAGTGTAATGTATATAAGTTCTGGTGTGCGGGATTGCTAGCTGTCGTTTTACACCCCATATATTTGGCTTAACCTTATAATATCAGAGAATTTATAACATAAAACTGTTATATTTCGTCGACTTAAAATGCTATAATGCTAACGTTGAAAGAGAAAGACTTTTCACTAATCCCATATAAAATATAGGAACTCTGTACTAAATCCTTTAATTTGTGATTTTCGTGTCTACACCCGAGGGGCATCTGGGGACTGACCACAAGATGATAAATAGCCAGGGGTAACGTAGATCCCATTTCGTTGCGGTTTAGTTTGCATTAATTATCTATTTTATACTACATTATCTTCGTATTTGTGGCTATAAATTAAAGATGAAGATTTGTATTATTGTAATACATTATTGTAAAATATATAAGAAAATAAAAACTAACAGTAATGTAATGTAATGTAAAAAACAGTATGTTGACCTTCCTGAGCTGTGTCGATTGTGTTTTATTACAGTTTTTCAGATATCTCCTCGATTTTAAAGTTTTTTCAGGCGGGAATTAAAACTGGTTTTCGATTTAACATACGTATTTTGTAGACCTTCCCCATTGTCTCCACTCATGAACTGTACTCTAGTTTGATATTAGACGGATTCTGGTCACAATATATCGCTGAAACTCCCCGATGCCGACGTATTCATTGATAAAAATATGACCTAAATATATTGACATATATACTAGTAATAATAAATAAGTATTGTAATTAATTTCTATGTATTTTTGTATCTTTAATTTTTTTTGAATGAATGTATAAATACTATTTGATGTGACACGTAGTGACTTGGCTGGCCAACAGCCGTATGCTATGCTGTATATAAATAAATAAATGTCAATTGTAAGTGCGGTCCACGGACGGAAACAACTTCTACAAAGAAAAATATCTGTAGCCTCCGCTTTGCCGGCTTGGGGAAACTCATATCGATATACCTGGCTACTTCCAAACTGCACCCCACTCCGTATCGATGTAACTTTGTTATATATGTTTTTCCAATATATAACTATTAAAACTTAGTAAAAAAATATGTAATACAGAAAATAATAATATAATAAGAATAGGTAAATGTGTAATATTTACTTTTTCCATTTGGCAGACTATATCCGTTGATCTCGTTTTCTATACAAATAGAGCCTTCTTGATGCGAAGACCTCTATAATACACGGACCTTTTACGATACGCCAAATGCAAAAGTGGATAAAAGTGGAAACAGAAAATAAAAATATTGGTTTATGTCGTTAGCTTACGAAAAAATCTTTCTTTATCTTACATTGGAAATCTGGACCTTTGTAGGTAGATTAGATTTTAGAGAGCGGCCATGGTTTAGCAGTACACGGTTCAAATCTATATAGTATTTTATATGTACTTTAGTCGCTCAGTGCCTATGTATAATGGTCATAGTTATTAATCCAGCCTGCCGCTCTGGGAGTACAATAACTTTTAAATAACCTAATCGCGTTCTGAATTCAAGAGAAGAGTGTGCCTCGTCAACCTAGACAGTGTCTTACTAAGCCGGCATAGTAGAGGCAACTTCAGTTTAAAGTAACATCAAGTAATGTGTGCTTAAGTACCGTACTATAAAATAAAATAAAAAGCAAAATCGTCACTTATCGATCTACGAAGTGTATGTTTGAGGAAAGTTATGAAGGTGGTAGAAAGACATCGTCGGCTCTCTATAATGTCTACCTACCCCAAAGGGACAATAGCGTGAGATTAAGTCTACCACAAAAGAATATAAAAACGTACCATTGAAAAATATAAATTTATTTATATTAAAAACGTTCTGACGGTCAAGTAATCTGTTGGCAAAGACTAAAAACCCACGGGATTTGGAAGCAGCCCCCGCACAAAAGTCCTAAAGCCAGCCGTGAAAGGATGTAATCCGCTATATTGTATTTCGTCTCAATACTGGACGAAACGCGAATATTAGGAAAAGGGTCTTTTTTAGCGAGTTTCTTTATAATGAGTATTCTATTTTATTTAAATATTATTACAAATATATTAGAGATACTAATAGCACAGCTGGCGCGTGTAGCTCTTTGGAGAATAATCGTTTGAGCTTAAAGGAGAGTGAAACACAACCAAAGGCGACGACCGTGGTCTAGCGGTAAAACTCACGATTGATGAGACCCATTTTCAAACCCGGAAAATTATGACCGGCACCAAAGTAACTATGTTATATGTACTTTGGTCGCTTAGAGTGGTAGGCAGACTGATGGTGGTTTGGGGTAGTACCACCACTTTCGAAAGTAACACCCCTTAAGTGACGTAGTCGCGTTTTGGGATCAGTTTGTAAGTAGCCATGTATAACGAGAGGAGTGTGTACTAGTCAACCTGGATGGTGCCCTTTCGTCTCCTCAAGCCGGCATAGTGGAGTCAACTGTCAGCTGAAATTTCTCTGTAGTAGCAATTGTTCTCGTTGTTTCCGCTACATTAAAAAAAATGTATCCAATTTTAAATAATTTATGTATGAACATTGAACACAGACCAGTATCATTTGATTTATTGATTTAATTAGTTTACAAAATATTAAATTTTAAATTAACAAACAAGTAAATAAAAGAAGATCATGATAAAGTCGATCAGTATTTTCATTAAGCAACAATGAAACACAATTTGAAGAAGTGCAAATAGACGATAAACTTTTCCAATTTATAAAAAACTTCTATAACAATAAAACCGAAAAAGTGCTGAGATTGAATTTCTCATCTGACTGTCGATTCTTGTTAAATATAATATCATATCGTATGTCATAAAAAATATTGTTCTATTTGTCAAGCTATTTTGACACCTAAAAACATAGAGATATATACTAGAGGAGCAAACTTCATACATCTGACAAGAAAAAAGCGTAGGCCTCTTCTAACGATTTGACAACGTTGCCGTCAAGCCAAATACTAACCGACAGAGAACCTAAAGGTGACTGCGGTCATATATTTTCTCGCGTCACATTGGCAGCGTTATTGCATATCTAGCTGTATATATCAGTGCCTAAAAGCGTATAAAATATTTCTGTATATTGAGGCATTAATTCAACTGAGTCCTGAACAAGTTATGCAGCATATGTAGCTATATAAAGTATGTCAGAGTGTGCACTGTCATACTGCACTGACTGTCAATCTGGATGGTGCACATTCGTCTCATCAAGTCAACATACGTCTGCTGCTTGTAGGAATTTGTCTGTAGTAGCAGTTGTTTCCGTTCATGGACCGCACTCTAGCTTTACATCAGGCGGAGTGTTGTCATATGCCGAGCTACAATAAAAAAGGTATACAAATGCTTGTATTATATTTTGTGGAGGGATGAGTAACGCCCTCATATATCGAGCCACAATAAAGATAAAAAAGTATAGTTTAATATTTCTCTATTGCTATTAATTTGCAAGGAAAACTGTAGAAAACAAAGACTAGACAATCTGAACCAAACATAAAATTTATATTTAAAAGTACGGCATTTTATATTTTTCCTTTTACTTCTGAAGATTGTAATTAATTATAATAAACATAAAAACAAGAATTGTACGCCAGAACGAATCGTTCCTGGAAAATGATTATGTCGTCTGCAGTGGATGGGTGTAGCAAGCCGTCTTCATCCACAAGTCGATTGCTCAATTTATCAATACAGCTCTGATGCACAAAGATAATTGAAATATCATAAAATACAGATGTGACACTTCTTTGAAAAAGAAAAGATAAATATTAAAAGTATAATATTTTCTTTTAAATTTATTTAATATTTCATTAGCATTTTAAACCACTTAGATTTCGTTCTCTTCGCAAATTATTATACATATACAGCAACTGAAATGGGTTGCCGTAGCTATTCTCTGAGAGGACGACAAAAAAAGATTAGTACCTAATTCCACATCTATCTAATACGTAGCTCACGATCAGAGGTTAACGGGGAGAGTCGACCGTCGATTTATTTCAAGCCCCGGCGGCGATCTCTCGCTGTATCACTTACGTAAGATTTACCCTCATTTCGTCTTCCCGAGCCTTTGCGTCGCAGATATTGGTTTTCAGGAACGATTGAAATTACGATGTTTGACTTAGCACCTTCAATTCGTTGTGCTTTTGCGGTCGTATTTTCGTGATATTATTTTTATTACATATTTATCGTGGCCGATACCAATATGACAATGTTGTATGTACTCGTATGTGTATGTTTTATAGCTTTTTTGGTTCATTTAAAATTTGAAGTCAAGTAAATAAACACTAAATTACACAATGAACATTTTTTAACAAAATTAAAACATAATATGGAACAAAAAATATACTATGCTATCTTTTATAAAACAATTTTTAATAAATTATCACCTTATAAATTCTTTTGCGTCTCCTTTTTACACTTAATAACATTCCTGTTAGTCCCTGGGACAACTTTGTAGTGAGATCTTGACAGAACCTAAGTCCAGCACACAATAACCAATATCTTCCACTGTTTACTCCAGGTACTTCTATTTTAGATTGTAAAAGGTATCCTATTGATAGAAACTTTAATAATATTTGTTTTGAAATATACATTCTTGTGGTTCAACAATTGTTTGGTTTGCTTTGCTTCCATAGAACTGTTTACCCTTGCGTCGAGATAAATTTGAGAATTAGATAGTTCATATACAATGTACTTATATTTATATTACACGAATCGCTTAAAATTTTATAGTAACTTAGTATATGACAATACTCCGTCTGATGTTAAGCTAGAGTGCGGTCCATGAACGGCAACTACTACTATCACAGAGAAAACTCTACAGTCTACCTTCAAATTCAATACCCGTGAATTGTCGTTTCAGGATTAGCATGAAAGTAGCCGGATATAGCGAGAGGTGACACGGCAATGGATTGCACACATTCGTCTCCTCAAACCGGCATAGCGGAGGCGACTTCTATTCGCAGGTATGCCAGATTACTATCATAGATTTCATTTATATTGTGTGGGTATATTTAGTTTAGAAAATGTTTTATAATAAAATATTTTCATGTTTATATTTTTACTTTATTAAATCAGAGTAGGTAAACATTTTATATGATTTCCCTATATTTTAGAGTATGTTTTTCAGTCAAATAAATTTTCCTTTTTCACATTTTCAATATCGGGAGGGGGCGAGATTAAAACCGTTCTCAACAAAGGGAAATTCCTTCACGTTCGGGATGTAGAGCTGGGAACTGAATTCCTTCGCATCTTCACTACACTTAATTTAGTATAAAACGTTATTAAAGAAATCTAATAAATATTTTATTTCAGTATTCTCCTCATAATCTATAGCTACACGCTTTTACATGATCTAGTGGTAGGACGCGTGAACTCACGATCGCTGAGACACGTGTTCGAACCTCGCAAAATTCTGACCAGTATCAATGTAACTAAGTACTTTATAGTAAAAACAGGTACTTTTTACAGGCAGACTGATGATAGTTATAAGCCCAGTCTGCCGTCATGGGGTAGTTCCACCACTTTCGAATGTAACACCCGTGAAGTGACCTTGTCGTGTTTCGGGAGCAATTTGAAAGTAGCCAAGTATATTTAATAGTGCCTATTAAATATACCACTGAGCGACCAAAGTACATTGTTACCAGTCAGAATTAGCGAGGTTCGAACACGGGTCTCATCGAGCGAGAGTTCAAGCGTCTTACCGCTAGACCACGGCCGCTCAAGTCTATCTACAATTCTAAAACTCTTTGTAGATATCATTAAAACCATGAATTAAGGCATCGTATCGTTTAAGCTCGTAGCTTTGTTCATAAATAAATTTTACAACTCCAAGACGAAGCAGGTGCTGGAGTCCTAACATGTTCTAAGTGTCATTATGTATTAAAGCTGGGAGGGCGTACTACTCTTCACCACAGATGTACGTAATTGTAGAATGACCTGTTTATGGTAGCTCGACTCGTAATTTTTACTAAAGTGTGAACCACACTCGTTTTCTCGAGAGGAGTGTTCACTGTCAATCTGGATGGTCAGAAGCAGACTAAGGCTAAAGGACCCTAGGCAACATTGTAATTCCGAGCCTATTTTTCAGTCATGATACTTTTCAGTCATGGTAGTTTAGTTTTAAAGCATATAGTATGTAGTTCTATTTAATTATCGGAATCCAAAAAAACAAGAAAAAAAAATTATGTACAAAAATTAAATAAACATAATGTAAATTACGGGCCCTAGGCACGTGCCTAGGTTGCCTGGACATTAGTCCGCCCATGTGGATGATGCACATTCGTCTTATCAAGTCAGCATAGCGAAGGCGTCTGCTGCTTGTAGAAATGAATCTTTAGTAGCACTTGTTTCCGTTCATAGACCGCACTCTAGCTTGACATCAGGCGGAGTGTTGTCAGATGCCGAGCTACAATAACAAAAAAAAGTATAGGTGGAGGTGGCTGCTACATCATTGAGATGAGAAGAATATGTATACGCAATTGCCAACTAGTTGTATGTATTTTTTCTATCAGATTGCACACGTGTACGAATATTTTTTATTATATTTTGTGGAGGGATAAGAAGCGCCCTCTAGTTGTATTTAGTCTGAACCGTGGACGGCATTAAGTTGGCTTAATATTTAATGTCAGTTGCCGAACAAGCGACGGTGTACATGCTCAGGTGTTAATGTTGCTATACGAATAAATTTTGTATTTAAAACGCTTTTATGTTTAAGTGGCAACACTGTGGACAAACATTCGAAACAAAGTTTTATTATATTTTTAAATAGTTTTGGTTATTCTTAAAAATATTATTATTGCAGTCAGTCTGAAGGTCGGGATAGCTTAGAAGCATCGAGAGAATTTTCAACAATGCATGGATAATGCACTTTCGTTTCCTTGAGCCGGCATGGCAGAGGAGACTGTAGCCTTTATTTCTTTGTGGCAGCAGTTGTTTCCGATTATTATTAATCGCACTCTAGCTTAGTGTGATATGTCTGTGAAACAAAATTAAGTAGGTACATCCGTATACTTAAATATTTGAAATATGCAAGTTTTTGTTAAGTTTTTTTTTTTAATTTATTTACAAGGCTGTAGGATCTTTGTTATCCGTTATTATTGATATAAATACGTTTGTAATATTGTTTTCATAATATTTTTCAATGTCTTAAGTAATTCCTTTGATAAATAGCTCGTTACTTCATCCCCATCTGTTATATCCGCAGACCTCCAAAATTTAATATCTGTCAACTGCACAACATTGCCCGTAAATAATGTCATTTGTTGTTTTTAGACATTGAATTATTTTTAGATTATAAACGATGTTCCTGTCATTTAATTTATGAGTATTTTTAAATCTACTGTAGTTTTATAGGTCTGCTCAGTGCCGGATTTAAGCATAGGCAACATAGGCAGTTGCCTATGGGCCGCCCCCCACACCTCAAAAAAATAAATTAAATTAAATCGATAAAGGCTCAGTAGAAACAAAAAAATACTGAGTTTTGTTTTAAATTTCGTGTTAGCCAACTTATTTAGTTGCTCTCTTCTTTGCCTTGACCTTAATAGAAACTTTCAACAGTTAACCACAAACGATTTGAAGGCCTCCACAACATGTTGTGCCTATGGGCCGCCGAAGTCTGAATGCGGCGCTGGGTCTGCTCCATTCATGAAGGTTGGGGAGGACCAGCACCCCTACTGAAAACCAAAGGTTTAATATTATGTAGCAAAATATCTATGTATATGTTTTTTTTTTTTTTTTTTTATGCTTAATAGTCAAGCGTTTGACCACACCCTGCCTGGTGTTAAGCAGTGATGTGGTCTATGGTGGAGCACGCCTGCCTATGAGGTACCTGTTCACCTTCGATTTGAAGAGACCTATGTTGTACGTGTCGGGAAACACAGACACCGGGAGGGAGTTCCACAGTTTCGCAGTACGCACGAGGAACGTGTTGTCAAAACGCCTCGTACGTACTTTAGGAACTTGAACCATAAACGGATGGTACCTCTCCGGGTGCCTGGACGTCCGATAGAAGAAAGGGGACGGTAGAACCAGGTTGTGTAGCTCTTGCTGTATGTATATATTTCTTGTTAGATTATAAAATTCATATTTAATTCTTCTTTTATTCAATAATTTCAGTTTTTTTTTTGTTTCTGCACTGAAAACACTTTTCACACCTCCCAAAGGTTAACTGGTAGAATATGCCTTAAGGTCTTAAGTTCGCCTTTTGCAATTTTTTATTGTATTTTCTGCAATAAAGTATTTCATTATTATTATCTATATTATAAAAAAGACCGTTTGTAAGGATGAGTAAACTGTATAATTCCCAATTAACATGTAATGGAGCCACACGGCTAGATAGATCTAGCCACTAGAACTAGTCCAAATATTAAAGAGTTTCTTGACTTTTTGTTACTTGGTCAACTTACGTAGCTGGTCATTTTGCTAAGACGATTCAATACTACGTCAAACGACGGACGCCTTTTTTTGAAAATACTCGCAATTCTCATAGTCACATCGTACGAGGGTAGGTAACCCTGGCCTCGGACAACCATTTGCATTTTTTTTATTGTAGCTCGGCATGTGACAATACTCCGCCTGATGTAAAGCTAGAGTGCGGTCCATGAATGGAAACAACTGCTACTACAGAGAAGGGGCAGCACCTCCTCTATGCCGGCTTGAGGAGACGAACATGTACCATCCAAATTGACAGTGCACACTCCATTCGTTACACGTGACTACTTTTAAACTGTTATCGAAACGCGACAAGGTCACGGGTGTTACATTCGAAAGTGGTGGTACTACACCGGGACGGCAGACTGGACAAATTACCATCATCAGCCTGCCTACCACTCTTTAATAGTGTCTATAGGCACTGAGCGCCCAAAAAAATCTTATAATGATGAAAAAGACGGTTATATAAATTATAACTGTTATATAACTATATAAATTATAGTAGTTAGATTTTTTTGCAATTTTTACTTTACGCCAATAAACCATAATGGTTTGTCTTGACGTTGCACAATCTTCAATCTTAATATCTTTTTTTTTTGTTAATATATTTTACGTGACATACTATTTACACCTTATTTATTAAATTATTATTTATTTCCACCTCTTGTGTTATTTTTTTCCTTTATTTGTTAACTAAACCGGTTTTAAACTACAAACTTTTTATTACTTTAAATTCTAAAACTTTGATAACTACAATACATGAAGGTCGTGATAAAAAACGTTCGCGTAAAGCTCGGGAGTCCGTATGGACGGTATCCATATGAATAAAGAAGTAACCAGTGATTGTTCGTAAATAATTCATTTATTCACATACATGGTCCGTCTCTAGGATTTGTTATGCAATGTTATAATTCCCTAGATATAGGAACATAAGATTTTTTTTTACTTTAACGATCATTTAACTTCCACGGCTTAAGAGCGGCCTTGATCCAGCGGTCGAATTCATGAAGTAACAGTCAATGAGACCCGTTTTCAAATCTCAATAAATTTTGACCTGTGACAATGTAATTTGGTTATTAAAGAGTGGTAGTCAGACTGGTGATAGTTATTAGCCCAGCCTGCAGACCTGGGGTAGTGCCACCACTTTGGAATGTAACATTCGCAAAGTAACGTTGTCGCGTTTCGAGATTAGTTTGGATGTAGCCAGATATAGCGAGTGGAATGTGCACTATCAATCTTAATTGGTTGTTTTATTTGTTTTTATTTTGGAGTATCTCTCATCGCTACCAAATTGGTGACCCCGACAATGTATCAGTCCAAACTATCATTCGCTGATCTGAAGGATGAAAAACTTCTATCTAATAAACAATTAGGTGCTATGTAAGTAAGCAAACTACATAATGCTAAATATATTAGGTTATATCATCTGGAATTGAAGTCGAAGTGTGTTTCATGCCCTGCATAAACCAAGAGAGTCAGTGATTGCTAATATATTATGTAGCGAAGTGCGTACAAGTCGAGTTATGAGGGATCCGAGCACAAAATTACATACATTATGTAAGAATATCATGTTGGAAAGGTATTAGATGGATACATACATAATAGATATTTTTTACAGTAGCCCGGCATGTCAGCACATCGCCTGATTTTAAGCTAGTGTGATACACGAGTGACAAAAGAAATATTGGCAGACAGCAGCCGTATCCGCTATGCCGAAAGACAAAGACACACTCTCGTTATATCTGGATATTTCGAAGCAAGTGTTTTTCGGGATCAGTTTGAAAGTAGCCTGATAAAGTAGAAGAAAGTATTAATCTACAATCTACATGGTTTAAATTAGTGGGTCCAAGCCGGCATAGTGGAGGCAAATGCTCACTGCATATTTAGAAGCTTAACATTAGACAAATTGTCTGTCTTCACTCGACGAATTTCTCTATGAAAAAATATTTTTTTCCTAGGGTTTTTAGTTCATTCGACTCGCCGGTCCCGGAGCTTGGTCCACCACCTTAGATCTCTACAAGACGGAGTCTGGAGATAAGGGCTTGTGCTTAAAGAGTCCAACATAACCCAAGGGCCACGTAAAATTTCTACATTTTCCCATGTAAAAAATAAAGTGTGTAGCTATAATTGGAGTGCAAGTTCAAACTATTCTTTTGTCTTAAGCCATGTATTTATGTATTAAATAACTTGTGCTCTGTTGGTATACCTCTTAAATAAATAAATAAAAGAAAATGATTATTTGTTCATGAAAAAATTAACTTTCTGTTTAGTCAATCTCCCTAATCTTGTTAGCATACAAATTATGTGTTATTATAAGTTAAAAAGGAGGAAAACACTGATTTCTTATACATGGCAAGGAAATCCAAACAAATCTCCCAGTAAATGAGTAACAGCGGTCTTGAATAATTCAAGTCCAGTCACTGAATATTCGTTTATTCATCTACGAGCGACATACAAAAACACGATTCTAGATATACATTTAAAATAACTAAGACCACTATTATTTAAGTATTAAGAGTTATAATTGTATAGCTAGTTGTTTAACTGCAATTGCGTTATCGAATTGTTGCGAAAATAAACTAACATTCTTGCGATAATATGGACGTGGTGCATGAAGTTTCCATCTTATTTCTATCATTTTAACACGTAGGCAGACTGATGATGGTTATTAGCCCAGTCTGCCGTCCTGGGGTAGTACTACCACTTTCGAATGTAACACCCGTCACAAGGTCACTTCACGGGTGTTACATTCGAAAGTGGTGGTACTACCCCAGGATGGCAGACTGGACAAATAACCTATATCCTGTATAAATACATGAAAATAAGAGACAATTTGTTAAAAATCAACACTTTTCTTTGGTTTGCCGTATATCATTACTTCCCAGAATATGATCCATATCGGGAACACTATCGGATGGTGCAAAAATACAGTGTTTTTATTTTTTCAAAATCAACAGGTTCGATTCCTGGCCGGGAAAATGGATTTATCAAAAATCTAATAATGCAGTTTTAGTTTTCATCAAAATCGGCATCGAGACTCCTTTCAGCATTTTTCGATATCTCTTATAGTTTAGGATTTCGCCATGAAAGCCCACTTGAAAAATTCACCCTGTATACACATATATGAATCATTTGTAACCATATACAGTCTACACTACGCAATATTATTGAATATCCGATACGTAGTCCCTTATAAGGCGTGTAGGCATGAATTTTTCACCATACAATCACTGGCGTTTGATTTATTCACGCGCCGGACATTGGAGTGCTTCGAAGGATCTAAGGACCACTGATATATGAGGATATTTTAATATGTAATAAGATATATGCGTTCGTAACAGGCGGGGGTATACATAATTTTCGTTATAGCTTCAGATTTTTTTTAGTTTATTTAATTTATACTATAAGTGGTAGCAGTTGTTTCTGTTTATAGATCGCACTCTGGCTTAACATCGGGTGGAGTGTTGTCATAATATGTTGAGCTACTGTTAAAAAAAGTATTGTATAAGATTATTTTTTTAGGTTTATATAGTACATAGGATAAATCAAAACAATTAAAGTGAATATTTCTAAAAAATTGGTATTTGCATATTTTAATTGAATATTCTGATAGGTATCTACTAAAAATAATAATAATAAAAACAACAAAAATATTGATAAATATACGAGCGTGAAATTGAATAAAAATACGATACTTTGTTAACTCGAAAACGAATACAAACTCGTAAAAATAACTCACTCACATACTAACTCGTGGTAAAGATTATGGGCCCTTACTTCAAATATATTGACATAGGTCGTTCATTTTGCACGTTTGAACATAAAATTTGTTGGTTTATTTCGTGTACAAAACACGATGCTACTCGTAAATACTTGATATGTATTTTGCGAGGTAACATCGAGTACTGCATGAAGAGGGAGCAAGCGAGACATTCTTCAAACTCGACGCTAAAATAATGTATGGTTTATATAGTAGTACAGCTTGTGCCTGCAGTCAATCTTATCCTAGAGAAATATCTGCAAGCAGAAGTCGACCCCACTATGCTAGCTTGAAAAAATCGATGTCCAAATTAAAAGTTAGTGTATTTCTTGTTAAATGAGAATGCCCATTCGCCTAAGGAAAATGGGCCCACAATTTTTTTCTCGAGTTTGTCGATAATTCTTAGTCAATTTTGTAGAAAAATAAATCGACTTCCTTATTACCAATCAGTTTTAATTTTTTCACCGGGTTTATTGAGTAATTAGATGATTTCTGGTGCAATATTTGAGGTTATTAGTTATGAGTATATTTAATGCTTTAATAATTGATGATATCTGTTTTTTTATGTAATTAAACATTGTCTATTCATTGGTAAATGTTGTGTTGATATAATTAAAATGAATTAATAAAAAAATAAGATATTATTTTAGAATCACAGCCTAATAAACGACCGCCAATACGAATTCCGGCCGAACCGGTCCGCTGGTGATCTTCTAGGGTACGTGACGCACTTTTGGGGTGAGGATCGGCACGGTGAATCCATGGCTGTTGGCCTGGATATCTCCAAGGCATTTGACAGGGTCTGGCACAAAGGCTTGCTCGCCAAGTTGCCGGCAATGGCCTCCCGGATCGCCTCTGCGGCTGGCTGGCCGGCTTCCTGCATGGACGGAGCATCCGCGTTCTCGTAGACGGGCATGCTTCCGAGTCCATGCCGGTGAGTGCAGGCGTCCCGCAGGGGTCAGTGCTGTCGCCGACTCTCTTCCTTCTGCATATCAATGATATGCTGTCCCTAGGCAGCATTCATTGCTATGCAGACGACAGCACTGTGCATGGGCGTTACATTAGTCGCCCCTCTGCAGGTCCTGATGCAGTAGGACAGATGCGTGCATCTCTAGTCGCTGAACTGGACGAAACTCTTCTTCGGGTCTTCAATTGGGGCGCGAGCAATCTCGTCCAGTTCAATGCCGGGAAGACGCAGGCCTGTGCGTTCTCAGGGAAAAAGTCTTCGTTCCTTCCCATCCCTACATTGTTGAGCACGCCGCCGGCAGTTACAGACAGTCTCCGCCTTCTGGGCATGGAGGTCTGCGCTGATCTGAGTCACACGAGGCATATTGCCTCGATCACGAGCACTGCCTCCCGCAAACTCTGAGTCCTGAACAAGGTGCGCAGGTATTTCTCACCGACGCAGCGTCTGTTGCTGTATAAAGCGCAGATACGGTCGTGTGTGGAGTACTGTTCGCATCTGTGGGATGGCTCCGCGAGGTACGTGCTCGATGGTCTTGACTCACTTCAGCGCAGAGCTGTTCGGATTGTGGGCGATGAGAGGGTGACTAGGGGTCTCGAACCCCTGCAACTCAGGCGAGACATAGCCTCCCTCTCAGCGCTCTACCGTTATTGCCACGAATGTTCAGCAGAAATCCACGATTTAATCCCTCCTACCCCACATCGCTTGAGGTCGACGCGTGCAGGCGATCGAATGCATCGCCTCACCGTCGAAACAATCCCCTCGCGGACAAAAAAGTTTGGGCAATCCTTCTTCTGTCGTTCCATTCACATTCCCAGTCACGTCTTTCCCCCTTCCTATAACATGGGATCCTTCAAGCGCAGTGTGAAGAGCATCTCATTAGGCCGGCATAGCGGGCACGACTGCTGTTTGCAGATCCCCTTCTCTGACAGCAGTCGCCTCCGCTCATGGATCGCACTCTGGCTTAACACCAGGCGGAGTGATGTCATATGACGTGCTAAAATAAAAAAAATAAAAAAGAATATTGTTTTGTTACCAAACTATTAGGTATCAAGGGGGCCCAAAAATGGGCATTCTCCTTTTGAAACTAGCCGGGCTTACTGAAAGGAATGTAACTGCCTGCCTACAGATAACTGTGTGGTAGCAGTTGTTACCGCTCATGGACTGCTTCAAGCAGTCACATGTTGAGTTTTATAAAAATCTTGCATACGTCACAATAGGCGACTGCAGGCGGAGGCGAGCCCGCTGCTGCCCGTAGAGATTTATCTATAGTAGCAGTTGTTTCCATTCATGGACCGCACTCTAGATTTACATCAGGCGGAGTGTTGTCGTAAGCCGAGCTACAATAAAAAAAACTGGATTGTATGGTTTATTTTTTACCTTATTTACCAGTAAAATTATTCATAAAACTTTAATTAACTATTTGATGAACATTGAAAGGCACTTAAACAGGTTGACGTATACAAAAAGCTTCACACATCATTTCCATACTGATCACCCCTTTTAATCAACGCGTCTGATTGAATTCCTGATTGTCACTTTAGGTAACACAATATCTAACAAAACGCTATTAACATCACCTTTTGTTAAAGTTAATAAACTTCATAAACTTAATAAATAAAATAACTTTAAATTATATAGATTTAAGGTTTACTGCCTTTGTCTACATGCAGGTAGTAGCGTCACCCCCACTATGCCGGCTTGATGAGACGAACGTACACAATTCAGGTCGAAATAACTAACCACTTGCAAGGTGTTATACTTAACTAGTGTTAGACCTGAAAGTGGTGGTACTATCCCAAACAGTATACTGGGGTTAATAACGTAATCATTCTACTTACCGCTATTTTATTAACATTTTTTTCTTTAATGTCCAATGGTACAGGTTTCAAGCAAGTTTCAACCAAGAACCCCGGACTTTCACCTTCAGATTTTATTTTATGGCCGTTTTCTCATAATCGTTATAATTCGACGAATCTAAGCTTATCTGGACTGATTTTAGTGTAATATTTTATTATTTTTCATTGGATAATATATTTATTAAATTTATTATTATAATAACACCTGGCAACACTAAAACCTGACCAAAAGAGTTAACCCCGATTCTCTGAAGACTTATGGGATTTGATGCCTTTGCCTTTCTTGAATGGGAAAAAAATGTCTCTGGTATTTTATAAAGCTATAAAGAGTCTGTGCTGTCAGGTGTGAGCTAGTTTGTGCGCGAATTTAGAGCGGTGTTCGTCGAAGATGCAGTGCCTAACTTGTGGCGAAGTCAACGCGAGTTTCTCCAGCCACTGTAGCCCCAACGGGGTAAAAGCGTTAATAAAAGAAACGACTAATGTTACGGTTAGTATTTTTTACAATGTTATTCGATTGTCCTGACATGATGATGGTCTGCGCTGACGGTTGCTCGCGCTGAAACCTGGGCTGCAATTCAACGTGTAGCCTGTTTGAGGAAAGGTTTGCTGGATACCACGATATATATATATAATAATCTAAAATATGTAGACGCAAATAAAAAACAAGTTTTTGATAGTAGTACCCCCAGAACTTTATTAAAGAGATCGTTGTCAACACCACTGAAACGTGCAGCAACAAAGAAGAAAATAAAGGGCATTGAAATAGAAGAAACCTTCAGAACTAAAGAAGCCCTGATGGAAAAAAAAATTTCGTTCTAACGGACCTCCACAATTTAGAGAGAAATAAAAACGATATGACTTTAAGTCAGCAGCAACAGTTGTTTGGGGAAAGACATATTCGCATGAGCTCGTAGACGCGCTGATAGGTGTTCGCTCCCTATTAGTTAGTTTGTTAACCTGAATATTTTTAATTTCATGATGTTCAATACTTTTGAATGATTTTAGTCTTAGTTAACGTAGTCTTGTTAACTTTGAAAACCATTTCGATGAAAGACTAATCAACATTGGCAAAAATCAATCAAAACAATTGCATCAGTATTACTACTACTTTTGTATCTTAGAAATAGAGAAATATTTCATAAACATGTGGCGTTTCTCATAAAAAATTTGCATTTTTAGCATAAAGTATATGCTAATTTTCAACATTCCGAAAATAAAAGAATTGTAATTATTGAAATTGAACAGTAAATTACTTGATTCAGTTGATAATTGTTAGGAATTTTTAGTAAAAAGGAGCATTAGTTGCAAAAACAAATGACACGGGTTATCCACATTTTGCTCAAGCAATCAATATACAATTAATTAATCATGAATTGCATTTGTTTTGTTGTCATTTCAGATTAATCACACACGTGTATGCTCGAAGTGCATAAAAAAGGCGCTCGCGGCCCGCCTTTTCAAAAAAAGAGTGCAGGAGCACTCGAGAGCGCAGGTATTCCTTTTTTTATTAATGTTTTCCAGTATAATATTATGTTTAAGGATTGGTGTTTAAATAATTTGTTCTAATTTGATACATTAATGTTGTATATACATAGGCCGATAAACGTCCACAGACAAAAGAAAAAAACCATAATAATGCAATCGAAAACTATGCCACTGCAACAGAATTATTTATTTATATTCTCTTTAATTACATGTTGTAATTAAATGTCTCTGGTGTATCTATATAGTCTCTGGTATTTTATAAAGCTATAAAGAGTCTGTGCTGTCAGGTGTGAGCTAGTTTGTGCGCGAATTTAGAGCGGTGTTCGTCGAAGATGCAGTGGCTAACTTGTGGCGAAGTCAACGCGAGTTTCTCCAACCACTGTAGCCCCAACGGGGTAAAAGCGTTAATAAAGGAAACGACTAATGTTACGGTTAGTATTTTTTACAATGTTATTCGATTGTCCTGACATGATGATGGTCTGCGCTGACGGTTGCTCGCGCTCAAACCTGGGCTGCAATTCAACGTGTAGCCTGTTTGGGGAAAGGTTTGCTGGATACCACGATATGTATATATATAATAATCTAAATGTAGACGCAAATAAAAAACAAGTTTTTGATAGTAGTACCCCCAGAACTTCATTAAAGAGACCGTTGTCAACACCACTGAAACGTGCAGCAACAAAGAAGAAAATAAAGGGCATTGAAATAGAAAAAACCTTCAGAACTAAAGAAGCCCTGATGGAAAAAAAAATTTCGTTCTAACGGACCTCCACAATTTAGAGAGAAAAAAAAACGATATGACTTTAAGTCAGCAGCAACAGTTGTTTGGGGAAAGGAATATTCGCATGAGCTCGTAGACGCGCTGATAGGTGTTCGCTCTCCATTAGTTAGTTTGTTAACCTGAATATTTTTAATTTCATGATGTTCAATACTTTTAAATGATTAAAGTCTTAGTTAACGTAGTCTTGTTAACTTTGAAAACCATTTCGATGAAAGACTAATCAACATTGGCAAAAATCAATCAAAACAATTGCATCAGTATTACTACTACTTTTGTATCTTAGAAATAGAGAAATATTTCATAAACATGTGGCGTTTCTCATAAAAAATTTGCATTTTTAGCATAAAGTATATGCTAATTTTCAACATTCCGAAAATAAAAGAATCGTAATTATTGAAATTGAACAGTAAATTACTTGATTCAGTTGATAATTGTTAGGAATTTTTAGTAAAAAGGAGCATTAGTGGCAAAAACAAATGACACGGGTTATCCACATTTTGCTCAAGCAATCAATATACAATTAATTAATCATGAATTGCATTTGTTTTGTTGTCATTTCAGATTAATCACACACGTGTATGCTCGAAGTGCATAAAAAAGGCGCTCGCGGCCCGCCTTTTCAAAAAAAGAGTGCAGGAGCACTCGAGAGCGCAGGTATTCCTTTTTTTATTAATGTTTTCCAGTATAATATTATGTTTAAGGATTGGTGTTTAAATAATTTGTTCTAATTTGATACATTAATGTTGTATATACATAGGCCGATAAACGTCCACAGACAAAAGAAAAAAACCATAATAATGCAATCGAAAACTATGCCACTGCAACAGAATTATTTATTTATATTCTCTTTAATTACATGTTGTAATTAAATGTCTCTGGTGTATCTATATAGTCTCTGGTATTTTATAAAGCTATAAAGAGTCTGTGCTGTCAGGTGTGAGCTAGTTTGTGCGCGAATTTAGAGCGGTGTTCGTCGAAGATGCAGTGCCTAACTTGTGGCGAAGTCAACGCGAGTCTCTCCAGCCACTGAAGCCCCAACGGGGTAAAAGCGTTAATAAAGGAAACGACTAATGTTACGGTTAGTATTTTTTACAATGTTATTCGATTGTCCTGACATGATGATGGTCTGCGCTGACGGTTGCTCGCGCTGAAACCTGGCCTGCAATTCAACGTGTAGCCTGTTTGGGGAAAGGAATATTCCCATGAGCTCGTAGACGCGCTGATAGGTGTTCGCTCCCCATTAGTTAGTTTGTTAACCTGAATATTTTTAATTTCATGATGTTCAATACTTTTAAATGATTTAAGTCTTAGTTAACGTAGTCTTGTTAACTTTGAAAACCATTTCGATGAAAGACTAATCAACATTGGCAAAAATCAATCAAAACAATTGCATCAGTATTACTACTACTTTTGTATCTTAGAAATAGAGAAATATTTTATAAACATGTGGCGTTTCTCATAAAAAAATTGCATTTTTAGCATAAAGTATATCCCAATTTTCAACATTCCGAAAATAAAAGAATTGTAATTATTGAAATTGAACAGTAAATTACTTGATTCAGTTGATAATTGTTAGGAATTTTTAGTAAAAAGGAGCATTAGTGGCAAAAACAAATGACACGGGTTATCCACATTTTGCTCAAGCAATCAATATACAATTAATTAATCATGAATTGCATTTGTTTTGTTGTCATTTCAGATTAATCACACACGTGTATGCTCGAAGTGCATAAAAAAGGCGCTCGCGGCCCGCCTTTTCAAAAAAAGAGTGCAGGAGCACTCGAGAGCGCAGGTATTCCTTTTTTTAATAATGTTTTCCAGCATAATATTATGTTTAAGGATTGGTGTTTAAATAATTTGTTCTAATTTGATACATTAATGTTGTATATACCTAGGCCGATACACGTCCACAGACAAAAGAAAAAAACCATAATAATGCAATCGAAAACTATGCCACTACAACAGAATTATTTATTTATATTCTCTTTAATTACATGTTGTAATTACCATTTTAATAACGTTTAGTAATTAATTTTCTCGCATAGAATGTCGTGGACATGTGTCCCGGAAATTTCCGGAGTTCGGTGAGAAAGGACGTAAACTGCGGTTTCATAAACTTTGGACCAATTTGTATTAAACTTTAAGTTCTCTTAATAAGATGCAGTATCATTTCATTTCTTAGTAGAAAAGTGATTTTTATTTATATTTACAAAGAGTAGTATCTACGCAGAAAGATGACTTTTATAGCGGCCGTGGTCTGGCGGTAAGACGCGTGAACTCATGATCGATGAGACCCGCTAAAGACCGGTAACAATGTTATATGTACTTTGGTCGCTAAGTGCTTATATACACTATTAAAGAGTGGTAGGCAGACTGATGATGATTATTAGCCAATATTGCCGTCCTGGGGTAGTACCACCACTTTCGAATCTAAGCACTGATTTACGACTAGGAAATTTTAAGAGCTGTGTAGATGTGAAATTAGAATCGTTACCTTATTCGATTGATCCTGATAGACTTTACTCATTATTATTCGGAGCAATAAAGATAGAATTTGACAAGATATTTCCTCGCAAGAAGAAAAAGGTTGGTCAAAAAAGTTTAGTGATTGGGCTACATAGGAATTCATAGGAGTAGATTAAAATTGTACGATCTTTATTATGAGAAAACATTTAATCACAGTTTACTCAAAGATCTTTAAACGTGTCTGCGCTGCGGCGAAATCTATGTTTATCACCAACAAAATAAAACAGTCTACTAATAAAATTAAATCAGTATGGAACATAATTAATACTGAGACTGGTAAAGTGCAGCATCGTGAGACTCATTTTAGTCTACAAAAAGGGGATAGAATTATTGAATCGGATCATGACGTAGCGGTCGAATTTGAAAATTATTTCTCAAATATACCGATTGAAACTACTCGATCCCTGGAATCTTCGCCTTGTGCTTCTGAGTTACTTCTCAAATCTAATGTGAGTGTTTGCTCAAATGCGAATTGTATTGTGAAGGCTTTTAAATTAAACATGAAGAAGACCGAAGATCTTTGGGGTATCTCAGTCCGACTTCAGGGTTCCATTATTGAATCTACAGCATATTATTTAGCCGTTATTTTCAACAAATGTATAGAAGCGGGTACTTTTCCCAATCTGATGAAATAGAGTAAGGTTATTCCATTATTCAAAGCTGGTTGTAAGTCCGATCCTACTAATTATAGACCAATTTCGGTACTGCCAGCAATTAGTAAGATATTTGAAAAGATAATTCTAAATCAGTTGTTGTCTCATTTTGGTTCTAATCGTTTGCTACATGATCGCCAATTCGGGTTTACCAAAGGGAGATCGACGGCTGATGCGGGAGTAGCTTTAATCAAACATATATTTGATGCCTGGGAAGACTCTCATGACGCTATTGTTATCTTCTGTGACCTATCTAAGACATTTGATTGTGTTGAACATGAAACTCTTCTTTTAAAATTAAATTATTATGGCATTAAAGATAGTGCTTTGGGGTTTCTTTCTTCTTATTTAAGTGATAGGACTCAAAGAATATCTATTAATAGTGCCGCATCTTCAGGCTCTCGGGTTATGATGGGTGTCCCACAAGGTTAAATTCTTGGTCCTTTCTTGTTCCTGGTATATATTAACGACTTGCCGCACCTAGTTCGTGGCCTTTTGTTTTGTTTGCAGATGATACTTCTTTAATTTTTAAAATTGATAGGAAAAAAACTAGTTTGACGATGTAAACTCGGTTCTTTCGAGAGTACACAGTTGGTTCTTAATGCAAAAAAAAAACCAAATGTCTTAGATTTTCTCTTCCGAACGTGAATGGAATAAGTCCCAAGATCAAATTAAACGGGGAGGATCTCGTGGTTGTAAATGCGACCGTATTTTTGGGAATAACCTTGGATTCCAAACTTCAGTGGGGGCCTCATATTTCATCATTATCTAGTAGACTTAGTTCAGTGACTTATGCAGTTAAAACAATGCGGCGTCTAACTGATATTGATACTGCCAGATTAGTGTACTTTAGTTACTTTCATAGTATAATGTTTTATGGAATCCATTTGTGGGGCAGTTCGGCTGAGATCGAATCAATTTTCATTTTGCAGAAGCGGCCAGTCCGTTCAATTTACAATCTGAGCTCCCGCACTTCACTAAGAGAAAGGTTCAAATGTTCAAGTGATCCGCTACCTGAAAGATCACAGCATTATAAATGACCGCCAATACGGATTTAGGCCGAACCGGTCCGCTGGTGATCTTCTAGGATACGTGACCTACCTTTAAGGTGAGGCAATGGATCGACATGGGGAATCCATGGCTGTGGGCCTGGATATCTCCAAGGCATTTGACAGGGTCTGGCACAAAGGCTTGCTAGCCAAGTTGCCGGCATACGGCCTCTCAGATCGCCTCTGCGGCTGGTTGGCCGGCTTCCTACATGGACGGAGCATCCGCGTCATCGTAGACGGGCATGCTTCCGAGCCCATGTCGGTGAGTGCGGGCATCCCGCAAGGGTCAGTGCTGTCGCCAACTCTCTTCCTTCTGCATATCAATGACATGCTGTCCTTGGGCAACATTCATTGCTATGCAGACGACAGCACTGTGCATGGGCGTTACATCAGTCGCCCCTCTGCAGGTCCTGATGCAGTGGGACAGATGCGTGCGTCTCTTGTCGCTGAACTGGACGAGACCCTTCTTCGGGTCTCCAATTGGGGCGCGAGCAATCTCGTCCAGTTCAATGCCGAGAAGACGCAGGCCTTCTCGGGGAAAAAGTCATCATTCCTCCCTATCCCTACTCTGTTGAACACGCCGCTGGCGGTAACAGACAGCCTTCGTCTCCTGGGCATGGAGGTCTGCGCTGATTTAAGCCATACGAGGCATATTGCCTCGATCACGAGCACTGCCTCCCGTAAACTCGGAGTTCTGAACAAGGTGCGCAGGTACTTCACACCGACGCAGCGTCTGTTGCTCTATAAAGCGCAGATACGGTCGTGCGTGGAGTACTGCTCGCATCTTTGGAATGGCCCCGCTAGGTATGTGTTCGATGGGTCTCGATTCACTTCAGCGCAGGGCTGTGTGGATCGTGGGCGATGAAAGGGTGACTAGGAGTCTCGAAACCCTAAAGCTCAGGCGAGATATAGCCTCCCTCTCAGTGTTCTACCGTTATTGCCACCATGAATGTTCAGCAGAGATCCATGATTTAATCCCTCCTACCCCACATCGCTTGAGGGAGACGCGTGCAGGCGATCGAATGCATCGCCTCACCGTCGAAACAATCCCCTCGCGGACCAAAAGATTCGGGCAATCCTTCTTCTGTCGTTCTATCAAATTGTGGAACGATCTTTCCAGCCACGTCTTTCCCCCTTCCTATAACATGGGATCCTTCAAGTGAAGAGGCATCTCATTAAGCCGCCAATAGCGGATGCGACTGCTGTCTGCAGATCCCCTTCTCTGACAGCAGTCACCTCCGTTCATGGATCGCACTCTAGCTTAACATCAGGCGGAGTGCGGTCATATGACGTGCTAAAATAAATACAAAAAGATTGTCTGTTGGTGGGCATGAGAATGGGTCGTGTGACACCGGAAGTAGTGTTGACTTATGCGTCAATGCCGTGGTGGCGTTTTGGGATCGGGTCGCCCCCCTCCCTAAATTATGGTTGACGGGAGTGATGACTGTACAGGGCGTGATACTCGTGACCGGGTGCTGCGGTGGGGGCCGTGTGGCATGCTTCTCTCCTTACTGCTCGTCTGCATGGTTTTTCATATTTTTTTTCTATACGTTTATGTGTTGGTACATTTGTGGTTGAAACGTGGGTTGCAATGATATTAATATATAATTTTCTTCATTTTGGTACCCCATATTGTGGTTTAGTTATGTTTGTTAAATTAGTTACGACTATTATTATTTTTATTTTTTTCTATATTTATAATTCAGTTTTTTTTTTGTTATTATAAACACAGGCTATAATTGACGAGTTTCTTATGGCTGTCTTCTCATCATATGCCTTTCCGAAGCCAGAAGTGGATTCTGACGATGAACAAGTGCATGCCAAGTCCGTGCCTACGTTAATAAAGGATTTTCATTTCATTTTATATCAACACCCGTGAAGTGACCTTGTCGCGTTTCGGGAACAGTTTGAAAGTAGACAGATATAGCGAGAGGAGTGTGCATACTCGTCTCCTCAGGCCGGCATAGCGGAGACGACTGCTGCCCGTAGAGATTTCTCTGTAGTAGCAGTGGTTTCCGTTCATGGACCGCACTCATCAGGTGGAGTGTTGTCATATGCCGAGCTACAATATAAAAAAACTATTAAGTGTAACATACATGATGTGTCCTGACAGCCTTTCGGGATCTTTCTCTGAGGCAGCAATTGGGTTAAAACCACCATCAGTCTACCTACCACTCCTCTTCCTTCTTCCTTTCTCTACCGTAGGGTCTCTACTCTGACATTCTCGCATTTGATTCTAAATATGAGTTAGAAGAGTAACTATGAAATTTTACAAGCGAACGTGCTCGTTACGGACAGCTAGTGCTACCTTATTTTAAAACTGACTTCGGTTGCTGTTTTATATGAATCGACAAGGGAAATAACTGCATTGTTTTAGACCAAACTATTGTTTATTATTATTTTATGTTTATGGCTGTTGTGGTTTCAATGATCTTACATATTACTACACTACTTTGTTCACTATTAAAATATAAAACCAGATTATTTTTATTGTAGCTCGGCATATGACAATACTCCGCCTGATGTTAACTTAAAGTGCGGTCCATAAACGGAAACAACTGCTGCTACAGATAGATTTCTAGAGACAGCAGTCGCCTCCGCTATGTCGGCTTGAGAAGACGAAAGTGCAACACAAATAGCTGGCTACTTCTAAACTGTTCCTGAAACGAAACGCGGCAAGGTCAGTTCACGGGTGTTACATTAGGAAGTGGTGGTACTACACCAGGATTAGATGTCTGTTACTGGCGATTTCGTAGATTTTTTTTTAATTTGAGATAACCCAAATCCCCTATGTAACATCCTAGTTATTATTGTTACGTGCACCTGGAGTGCGAAAGAGACAGCATTCGTCGTAGTTGCTAGAAAGGTCTCGTATAAGCGGCGTAGCGTAAACAACTTGGCCACGCCCACGCGAGTGGCGTGACCTGTGACCTTCTTTACATTATAATTAGTAACGAGATCTTTCTCGAAGCTTCCTCCTATTTGCGTATAAATGCCGACACCCGAGTGTCTCAAAAAGTAGTCATATTCTGGATGCGATACAAGTGACTCCTGCGATAACAATCTATACTGAACAGCGACTGAAGGCTATCCCATGACCCCAAACGGCGTCGCGTAGCAAAATTCTGGGGTCGCGAGAGATGTCAAATATTTAAATACAGGATTTTGTAACATCTAAGACGGTCAGAATTCTCTTTTATTTATGTTATTGCAAAAAATGCAATTTTAATGAAAAATAGGGCATATAATTTTTGTAACTATAATAAATACAATTTTACAACTTTTTGTGCAATTTTTAATTTTAGATTTTTGTATGATTATAAACGAATTCCGAAACTAAATTTTTTTCATATGTATATTGTTACCTAATTAATAAATCTTCAAACAATATTTATTTATCTTTCTTTTATATTTATAAGGGGTCGCCAGGAAACTCGCAATCATAAATGGGGTCGTGAATGAAAAAAGTTTAAGAAGCCCTACCTTAGCCCATTACCCGGCATGACGCTGTTTTTTTGGGACACACTGTATATAAGAGAATGTGCGAGTAACAATCTAAAACTCCTTCATATCTCTTACAAACAGTGTAAGTAATAACAATTCGAAATAAGGTTAGCTTTAAGTTAAATCCAGGTTTTATCATAATATTCGCATAGATTCCGCAAAGTTTCTGTCTTCACTGTCATCGCGAATACAATTACACCGTTATCTTCAAACTTCTACGAACTTGCTACTTTATAGGGATGTGCAAACAAGAAATATCGATAAATAATTTTATTACGGTTCTTTGCGACAATCATAGTTGTCATGATCGTTTGGCGTCAGTATAGGCACGGCTGAACTTCACAAATTCTCAGCATTTATTGTAATTATGCAAGTAATAAATTATGATACGTTTTTATCATATTTATTGAATATCTTAAAATTTTATGAAAAAAAAAGAAATATATATTTTATTAATTCTACGTGTATTTGTAAGATACAAGTTAATCACTTAATTAATATAGGGATGTACAAAAAAATATCGATTATTTTTATTTTGAATACATCACTAGCCAGTGGCACCAACCGTCCAAGTTAACTTAACGTGGATTTGCACTAGATTAACTGTTTTATAAAGTCTTTCTCCATGCGCCTCCATTGTAAATATTCACTGAACAAATTATAATTAATTATAGCATTCAAGGAGTTTTGTTTAATGCCCAATTTTAATATATCTTCATATTTTCTGTACAGTAGCTTTATATAATATGATCACACTTCTGATGTTAAGTTAGTATGGTCCAAATGTCTACAGTTATGCCGGCTTGGGGGAGATGAATGTCACCTGTACATTGACAGAGTTCACTCCTTTGGTTATACCCGACTTCTGCAATTTTTTGTATTGTATATCGGCATGTGACAACACTCCGCTTGATGTAAAGCTAGAATGCGGTCCATGAAAGGAAACAACTGCTACTACAGATAGATCTCCACAGGCAGGTGTAATAGGTACCTGGATACTTTCAAACTATTCCCGAAACGCAACAAGGTCACTTCACGGGTGTTACATTTGAAAGTGGTGGTACTACCCCAGGACGCCAGACTGGGTTAATAACCATCATCAATCTGCCTACCACTCTTAAGTGTGAACCACCTGTAAAGTGATTTGGTCACGTTTCGGGGTCAACTTGGAAGAAAACTATTTCTGGAGCAGGTGGATGGTGCACATTCGTCTCCTCAAGCCGGCATAGTGGAGGCGACTTTTGTAATATAGTGTTAGTGTATCATAAGCACAGGGAAGCCAAATTATAGAAAACAATGTCCGTATACAAAAGTATGTTTTACCATATAATGGTTGAATAGTATATAAGTTTTGTTCGTTACTATTAAACTCATATTTTCCTCTATTATCCCTCAGAACCTTCACAAAATAGGATTAGTTAGTTATGCAAAGGTTCAAATAGGCTATTAAATTTGAATATATGTCAAATTTTATTATAATTTACTTCCGCTATTTTAAGTTTACTATCTGTTTAATTATTTTATGTTTTAGTGTTTATTATTTACGTGGTACATTTTTTTAAACTTTTTAAAAACGTAATCTAATGTAAATTTTTTTTTTAATTTATTTATTTATTAATATAAAATATATAAAATAATAAAATATAAATTTATTTAATATCAATTGGTTGTCTGGAAGAAATTGCTTTTAGTGATAAGACCGCCAATTGCAGTAACTTATTTATGATTTTGTATTTCTTTAACTGTGTTATATGCAATAAAGAATTTATTATTATTATTATTATTATAATCTAATGTAATTATGACACTTCTGATTTTTTTTATTATAGCTCGGTATGTGACAACACTCCGCCTGCTGTAAAGCTAGAGTGCGGTCCATGAATGGAAACAACTGCTACTACAGAGAAACCTGTGCAGGCAGCAGTCGTCTCCACTATGACGGCTTGAGGAGACGAGAATGTACCGTCTAGATTGACAGTACACACTCCTCTCGTTATACCTGACTACTTTCAAACTATTCCCGAAACGCGACAAGGTCGCTTGACGGGTGTTACATTCGAAAGTGGTGATACGGCAGACTGGACAAATAACCATCATCATTCTGGCTACCACTCTTTAATCGTGCCTATAGAGCGACCAAAGTACATATAACAAAGTTACATTAGTACCGGTCAGAATCAACGAGGTTCGAACACGGGTCTCGTCGACCGTGACTTCACGCGTCTTATCGCTAGACCACGACCGCTCATTAAAATAGTTTGTATGTGCATAAAAGTACGTTAGAAAATACAAACCTGATTTTCTTTATTATTTGGAAAATCTCCAACTAAAATCCGAATTACAGATTCACCCAATTTCCATAATATAACAGCGGAACCAACAAAACGTTTATTTATAATACCCATAAACAGAAGTAACACGGACAAATTCAAATGTAACGGTCTACAACATGGCCGGGAGTATTCCACGCGCCTCCCATAATTCACAGTATTGTTCAAGTGTTGTTTATAGGCCACTAAATCAGAGAGCGGCCGATTTGCAAATACGCAATATCCAATGCCACTAGGATTCACTGCATTCCACTGAACGTGACAACGTTACAATGTTACTCTTTTTTGTCGAATTTTCATTGTGTTTTATTTAGTTAAAGATTCGAGGATTAGTATCAGAGCTGTTTTACGTAACAACTGTAGTTTTTACGTTTAAAAATAAAATGAAACTGCATACATTGTACAAAAGTTAGATCATTGATATATACAACTAGATGTGCAATGACGCTCCCAATGTGAGGCGAGAGAAAATATGGCCACAGCCACATTTAGGTTTTCTGTCCGTTGGTATTTACGAGTAACTTGACGTAAGCCGAGATTGACATTGTCAAATCGTTTGAAGCGGCCTACGCCTTTTTCATGTCAAATGTATGAGGTTTGCTCCTCTAGTACATATCTCAATGAGTTAGATAGTATATTTTACGCGTCTATGCCGATACGCTTAAGTTATTAGTTGTGAGTAGATTAGTATTGCGTATAATTAACCCATGCGCATTATTAAGTCATTTACATAATTTTATTTTTAAGTGACAGAGAGTTTTGGCGTCTAACTGTGGATTAGTGAAGAACTTATGAATTTTCCCTACAGTAATACAGTGTAATCCACAAATACAATAAATTACTCATTTAAAAAGAGTACAAAAGCATGGCTTACGGAAAGATGTTTTTATTCGGTGAAGGATTACATGGAATGTAAATGAAACACACTTAAATTATTTTTATATATATATTTTGTAATTTTCTATGACATTAATAAAGTGATTCCGTAGCGCGGTACTGTTTATACATTGACATTATATTATTATTATTCTTTCTTTTCATGATTTCCATTATCATTATATCTATTCTAATTTGATGTTATTAACTAATACGATTTGTAATAATGGATAGATGACTGTAACGATGTAATACGGACAAATGTGTGTACGCCTGCAAAGGCAAATATTAGCTGGACATGTTTATTTTACTACTATCAGAAATTACCTAATACCAAACACGCAATAAAGATTTCATTTCATTTCATTTCATTTCACTAATACAATGAAAATTTATTCCATACCCAGTTGATTTTAAAATACTAGACAAAATGAAAGCAACTGAAATTAACTACGCAGTTCTATATCTACCTACGCAAAAAGTAAAGCTCGTTGATTTATATGGACAGCTGTAAATATCTGTCGACGGATCCGAGGGTACAATTTCAACCCATCGTACGTTTTGCCTACTACCAAGTATCAACCTATTCGTAGCAGATAATATTTCGCAGTATTTCATTGGGCCTAAAATTGATTTTTTAATAGCTCGAACTCTCCGCCTGATATTATGCCAGGGTGCAATCCATAACTGCTACCATAGAGAAATACTCCGCTATGCCAGTTTGAGGAGATGAATGTGCACCACCTAGATTGACAGTGCACACTCCTTTCGTTAGTTCGGCTACGTCAAATCCCGAAACGCGATGGGGTCGCTTCACGTGTGTTAATTCGAAAGTGATGAACTACCCCAGGACTGCAGATTGGTCCAATAAACATCATCAAACCTACCACTCTTTACCAAGCACTGAGCGACCAGAGTACTTTTTAGGTTTTCACTTTTGCAAGTACTTCCAGCCCAGGCATTTCTGCTGACAGCGACTTAGATTATATGGTGCTGCAGTTTTGTTTTGTTGTACTTGATGTAAAACTAGAGTGCGGTCCATGAACGGAAACAACTGCTACCACAGAGAAATCTCTACGGGCTGCAGTCGCCTCCACTATGCCGGCTCGAGGAGACGAGCATGTACCTTCTAGATTGACAGTGCACACTCCTCTCTTATACCTGGCTACTTTCAAACTATCCACGAAACGCGACAAGGTCACTTCACGGTTGTTACATTCGAAAGTTGTAGTACTGCCCCAGGACGGCAGACTGAGCAAATAGCCATCATCAGTCTGCTTACCATTCTTCAATAGTGCCTATAAACACTGAGCGACCGTAATACATATAACATAGTTACATTGGCTCCGGTCAGAATTTAGCGAGGTTCGAACACGGGTCTCATCGATCGTGAGTACATGCGCCCTACCGCAAGACTGCTCTAAAATAAGTGATAAAAGGTCTATTTAAAACGTCAATTCGAAACTAAACCTTTCAGAAATACAATTCACCCTGGCCTCTAGTGATTCATGGCTTACCACACTCGAATGGAATGTAAAAACATAAAGTATTATATAATGACATTGAAACGACATGCAATTTTTAAAAAAAATTTAACAGTTTCTTCTTGTAAGAATAGGCTATTATAACTGAGGAGCAGGAGGGGGTAATTCTAGATAGATTATTTTTTTACTTTTCCCAGACATGGTCGCTTCACGTATGTTGCAATTTTTCATGAATAAATATGCCTACATACAATTTACCTTTAGCGTATACCCTTGGGTATCAGGACAAGAACAGAAACATTTATTATTGTAATTTTTTTGTTTTATTGTAGCCTAATGTAAAGCGAGTGCGGTCCATGAACGGAAAGCCTCCGCAATGCTGCATGAGGAGACAAATGCAAATGCCTTCCAGGTTGACAGTGAACACGCCTCTAACTGGGTGATCCCGTAATAAAATTTTATACTTGTTTCGACAAAGATTCGAACCTAGGGCTTCCGTATGTCTGTAAACTTCATACATTTAACATAAAAAAGCGTCAGGCGCTTCAAACGATTTGACAATACTGCCGTCAAGTCAAATACTAACGATAGAGAACGTGGCTGTGGTCATCTTTTCTCTCGCGTCATATTGGGTGCGTTATTGCACATCTAGTTGTATATATCAATGAATAAAACACATTTTTTTTCTTTCAAATTATCAAATAAACAAGTATAAAATAAATCTATGTACATAATTTACTTCAAAGAAATACTTTTTTTAGGAACATAATTTACAGTTATTGGAAGTTCCCTGTTCAAATTAGAACGAATGGGTGATTGAGCGTGGGAATGAGCGAAACTTTTTTTATATGAACGAACACAAAATTGCAATATCGAGTTTTCTAAAAGAGCCGTTGGAATTTTCATTACGTTTTCATATTTTCCTTTTTTTACGTGGTCGTAGAAAGTACAGTACAATATCAAGTTCAGAAACTGATATTTTATATTTGTAATTTATATTACTTTTCTGCAAAAGGTATAATAGAGAGTTCGTATACAATCTACTATATTTATACGCACGGATGATCAGAGGCATCAACGAGTCACGTGACCGAGTCGATTTTTTTATCGTAGCTCTGCATAATATGACATCACTCCGCCTGATGTTAGGCTAGAGTGCGGTTCATGAACGGAAATCTCTGCAGGCAGCAGTCGCTTTCACTATGCCACGCATACACTCCTCTCGTTATACCTGCCTACTTCTAAAGTAAACCCGAAACGCGACAAGGTTACTTCACGAGTGTTACATTTAAAAATGATGGTACTACCCTAAGACGGCATCATCAGTCTGCCTACTACTCTTTAATAGTGTCTAGTCGCTCTGAGCGACCAAAGTTACATTGGTACCGGCCAGAATAAAACGAGATTTGAACAAGGGTCTAATAAATCGCTTCTACAGTTAGACCACAGCCACTTTTTCGTTTCTTTTCTAACAAATAATAATAAAATCTAAGAGCGGCCGTGGTCTAGCGGTAAGACGCGTGAAATCACGATCGATGAGACCCGTGTTCGAACCTCGTTAATTCTGACCGGTACCAATGTAACTTTGGTCGCTCAGTGCCTATAGGCACTATTAAAAAGTGGTAGGCAGACTGATGATGGTTATTTGTCCAGTCTGTTGGCCTGGGGTAGTACCACCACTTTCGAATGTAACACCTGTTAAGTGACCTTGTCGCGTTTCGGGAATAGTTTGAAAGTAGCCAGGTATAACGAGAGGAGTGTGCACTGTCAATTTAGTTGGTACTTGCTTGTCTGCTCAAGCCGGCATAGTGGAGGTGACTGCTGCCCGCACAGTTTTGTCTGTAGTAACAGTTGTTCCCATTCATGGACTGCATTCTGGCTTTACATCAGGCGGAGTGTTGTCACATGCCGAGCTACAATAAAAAAAACTAATAATAATATTTATATTTAAACACTGACATTGTAAATAAGATACTATTGTAATTAATTTTTATGTATTTTTTTATTTTTTGCAATGAATGTATAATATTTGATGTGACACGTCAACACGTCGACACGTAAATAAATAAAATAATATGATCAAATAAATACGTAAATATATTATTAATTATAATAAACAAACTTATTAATTAAGAACAATAACTAACCGATAACAAAGGAGGCTTGTTTTTGAAGTGGTTGCGAAGTTAGAAACACTCACGAGACACGATTAATAACGGTTGTACTCGTATTGTGCGTGTTTAAAGATTGTTCTCAAATCTGAATAATAATTAATACAATAATGCTGACAAGCAAACTTACGAACGTTAAGTGAGAATAGGCTGAGTGTAAAGCTTACAACTCTTAACAAACAATACGTGAGGTAGGCAACTCGTACGGTCAGGGTAAAAACATATTCATCGAAACGTGAATCGTGATCGAAATTAGAGTATCCAAAAAAAATCTACAGAAAGTAACCTCCCCCCCACTATGCCGGCTAGAGGATGTTGACAGTGCACACTCCTTTCTTTATAACTTACAATAATTATTATTATTTTTTTCACTACGCTCCGCCTGATGTTGGGCTACAATGTGATCAATGAGCTTAAACAATTGCTATCACAGGGATGTAGATTTGCAGAATGTAATCGCCTCCACTATGCCGGCTAGAAGAGATGTTTATGCACCATCCAGGTTCAATGCACTCCCGTTATAACTTCTACTTCCAAAATGATCCTGAAACGCGATAAGGTGTTACAGTTGGAAACAAGTGGTGTTAACTACCCCAGGACGGCAGACTGGGCCAATTTCCATCATCAGTCTCTTTAATTAATGCCTATCATTGAATGACCAAAGTAAGTATAACATATTATAGTTACATTGGTACTGGTTAGAATTAGCGAGGTTTGAACACGGGTCTCATCGATCGTGAGTTCACGCATCTTACCGCTAGACCACGGCCGCTCTTAAAAATATGAAAGGTAGCATCTTAAGTCAGACTAAGATCCTAATACGTTGTAGATTTATTGTAATATATTTTATTCTAATTAAAATAATTACTTAACTACATTAATTATTTGTATTTGTAAGACAATGTTAAGATAACTGCATAAAAATTTGTATTGAATTGTATTAATTTGTATTGTATTGTACTTATAGTATGCGCACATGCTTTGGCATGCAAGCCAGCCTAACAGTCGGGCTGTACTCGTATTATGACATGTATATGCTTGCATGCCGTTTTGTGCGTCGAATTTAATAAATAAATAAATAAATAAATTAATACAAAGAGGTTAGTAAATTGATAATTTGTAAATATTGGATGCGCTGAAAATCAATGTTACAGTACATTGATTTTGAACTTCATTCAATATTTACAAATTATCAATTTAATTAACGTATATTTACTTTTAACGTAGATTTTATTTAAATAATAACCGATATAAATTACTCATTTAAAATGAAACTGTATTATCCTTTATTTATTTATTTTTGTAACTTTTATTTTATTTATTATGTAACACCCGTGAAGTGACTTTGTCGCGTTTCGGGTATAGTTTAAAAGTAGCCAGGTATAACGAGAGGAGTGTGCACAGTCAATCTAGATGGTACACGCTCGTCTCCTCAAGCCGGCATAGTGGAGGCGACTGCTGCCCGCACATGTTTCTCTGTAGTAGCAGTTGTTTCCATTCATGGACCCCACTCTAGCTTTACATCAGCCGGAGTGTTGTCACATGCCGAGCTACAATAAAAAAAAAAGAAAAAAAAATTCATCATTTCACGCATAAAACAGGACCGCTCATCACATCAGGCCGGCATAGTGGGAGGGCGCTGCTGAATAATTGATTAAAAGCAACAGTCGTCTGTCTTTGGACGAAATGTAGTTGAAAAAGTATTTTTAGATAATACAAGTGCAACATCCGTAAGATGACCTACTTGATAATAACAATTCTTTAATGCACAAATAAATGTTGTACAATGGCGAGCTTAATGCCATTAGGCATTTTCTTCCAGCTAACCTAATATATAAATATATAAAAATAAAAAAAAATTAAAAATTAAAAAAAAATTAAAAAACCATTGGGAGATGAAAGCGAAGACAGGGGCATAAATAAACAAATTGATATCTACATAATAATATATCTACATATAATATATGCATAAATACATACAACATATATAGTCGTGTTTTGAGATCAATTTGGAAGTTACTGGGTATAACGAGAGGAGTGTGCATTGTCAACTTAGATGGTGCACAGTCGTCTCCTTTAACCGGCATAGTGGGGGTGACTTCTGCCTGCAAGAATTTCTACGTGGTAGCAATTGTTTATGCTCATAGATCGCACTATAGTTTAACATCAGACGGAGTGTCGTAAAAGTTAAAATAATAATAAATTATTTTTGCTATCCGTACAACATTATTTGCCTACTTGAGGCGAACATATTTTCAATTAAGGTTCTCTTCTAATTAAGGCTGTAAGGAGTTGTTTCCGAGTTTTGAAACTTTTGTTTAAGGGAACTTCCGGGAAATTATGCGACTGAAAAGGATTGGCATTTTACACGTGTGACGGGATTTTATTGAAATTTCTCCAAAGTTTACCTTTTATGATTTAAAATAATAAATTAAATTAAATTCTACTTTATTGTACAAAGTAAATAGTAGACTTGGGCCCATAATCGAGGATCACCACCAATCGGGAATACACAAACAAATTATCTATACTATTTTTTTTTTATGTAGCTCGGCATGTGACAACACTCCGCCCGCTAGAGTGGAAACAACTGCTACTACAGAGAAATCTCTACGGGCAGCAGTCGCCTCCACTGTGCCGGCTTGAAGAGACGAGCATGTACCATCTAGATTGACAGTGCATCCTCCTCTCATTATACCTGGCTACTATTTATATAATCTATAAACTATTCCCGAAACATTTAGGCACCCGGAATCAGGCACTTAGCGACCAAAGTACATATAAGAAAGTTACATTGGTACCGGTCAGCATTTAGCGACGTTCGAACACTAGTCTCATCGATCGTGAGTTCACGCGTCTTACTGCTAGACCACGGCCGCTCCATAAATATAGGCACTATTATTTAACTTAATAGTAAACAGTAATTCTTTTAAAAAAATAATGCTCTTGAGAAAACTTCGTAGAGCATTTAAAACATAATAGTTTCCGGGATACAATAAACAGCGGTTTCTACTAGAATACTCTGACGCAGCTTAGATGAGGTTTTGTCCGTCCATTCAATAAGAAGCGAACAATGATGTTTGAACATGAAATTTGATTTCGTGCTTATCTTTCCGTGGAAGCCAGAAATTTTCCATAAATACGTAGGTAGAGATACTAAGACACGCTATCCACTACCGAAGTAATTTGTCATAGACTTAGCGAGACTTTTTTTTATTGTACCTCGGCATGTGACAACACTCCGCCTGATGTGAAGGTGTTACATTCGAAAGTGGTGGTACTACCCCAGAACGGCAGACTGCCTACCACTCTTTAATAGTGCTTATAGGCACTGAGCGACTAAAGTACGTATAACAAAGTTACATTGGTACCGGTCAGAATTAGCGAGGTTGGAACACGGGTCTCATCAATTGTGAGTTCACGCGTCTTACCGCTAGACCACGGCCGGGCCTCATCGATACTGTACCGCTAGAACACGCCTCTCATATTGACATTGTTATTCTTTGATAAATAATTTGGCTGAATACAAAACTACAATAGCACTTTAAGTCTGCTTCAACTCATTTAGTAAATGCTAGTGGTTATTCACCCTGTCTGCCGTCTTGTGATAGTTCGTCTTACGAGATAAAATGTATGCTATCCAGATTGACACACTTCTCCCGTTACTCTCGGCTACTTTCAAGTTGTTCAAATTTGTTCCCTTAAACCGACCTAGTATTAAGATGACGTCTGCCGTCCATGGATCACACTATAGCCTAACATCAGACGGAATATCGTCACGTACCGAGCTACTGTAAAAATAGAAAATAAAACAACTATAGATATGTATAATATAAAATTTTATTTATTAGTAGAACTCATAATACTAGCTAAATTACTAAAATCGACCCAACCGTCTTCTGTTTCATTTGATTTTTTCTCCATTTTTAAGTCCGTTCTCTTATCTTTCTTATCAACAGTTTCTCCCTTCTTCTCTCCTTTATTTCTAATTTGGTATTTGACAATTAAGTCTAGTACATCATGTTGCATTTTTATCTTCAAGTCACTGGTTAAGTTTTTCATAGTATTTCCAATATACTGACCAAAAACAAAGTCCTCACTCACTTGTCTCGAAATAAACTCTTTACCTACTTGATTTAGAACGTCTTTAATTAAATTTATAACGAAATTTGTTTGCGGTTTTATGCCAGGATGTGGTGGGTGTCTGGTTGAACCATCGTAGTAATGTTTTGGTCTCATTGGTGGTGGGCCTATAGCAACTGACACCATTTCATCTTCTTCTTCGTCTCCATATATTGGCATGAGGTGAACTGTCTGCTGAAAAATATTTTAAGGTTTAATATTAACAGAGAGTTTATGAGTACATACAATACAAGTTTCATACTTTCATTGCAACACCTTTTCGCATAAGCATCGTTCTGGCATCTCCGTGTTTGTCTAGCACAATATCCTGCAATGGACTTTGCCCACTTTCATCAGAAGCGGCAGAGGACCTGTCAATTTCTTGGCTTTCTGATTGACTGAAGCATTTTGGGTTTTCACACCCAGAACACTACACTTTAATAAAGGTTATAACACTATCTACTGACCTTCTTTCTAGCTTCTCTTGGGCGTCCCTCGGGCATGCGTCTAAGAATATTATGGTCAGCCATTTGTCGTTTATTATTAAATCTATACATATCTCTTCTATCTTCTAACTCAACTGCGTCACTGTGAGTATTCTTCTGCCATGGGTTCTGCAATTGATGAAACCATTATCTCAAGTCGTTTGTCCTGTACTACACTGACTATACTGCACATCAAGCAGTATGTGGTGAACTTGTATTTTAAGACTCTTCCATACAAGGAATGCTAAATCGAAATCACATGCACGGTCTCAATTATTAAATTATAATGAAAATTTAATAGAAAAAATTAACGTGCATATAACGGCCTGAAGTAAGGTCGAATTCGAACCCAAGTCTTTCGTTATATGCAAGGATATTCTGACTGCTAAACTACTTTATCTTTAGTTATTTGTTTATTTAATGAACTAAATGTATAATATTATTAGTTCTAATATTTCAGAATTTGGCAATGAGAAAGCACTTAAAGTTTGTTAATAAAAACAATAATATATAAAACAAAATACCAGAAACGCTGTATGTACCAGTAGAAGAAGAAAACACACGACCGCACTGTTCATCTTTAACAGCGATGGAATTGTGTATCTATTGGAAGTTGACAATAAATTTATAGTTGTTTTTGTTATTGTTGAGAGCTGTACACCAGACGATGAGAACAATGAAGAATAATGTTGTTTTAAAAACAAAACAGAAAACATTAGTGATTGTGACGCAAATTGATAGGACACGTTATACTTGATTTGACATTTGCACTGCCATATTCCTAATTTAAAAATCAGATCTTCAGAGGCATGGCGGACGCGTCTGCTGTCTGCAGATCCCCTTCTCTGACAGCAGTCGCCTCCGTTCATGGATCGCACTCTAGCTTATCATCAGGCGTAGTGTGGTCATATGACGTGCTAAAATAAAAAATAAATAAAAAACGTAGTCGCATCCGCTATGCCGGCTTGAGGAAACGAATGGCAAGTTGACGCGCACACTGCTTTCGTTCTCTGTGGTAGCAGTTGTCTAGCATCAGGCGAAGTGCAGTCACATGCCAATCTACTTTAAAATAATATATTGATAGAAACCAAGCGATTATTATTTATAATAAAAAAATCGCTTAAAAATACATCAAGCGGTATAATATTTGTTATCAATCGTGACGCGTCTATGACGAGACGCCTTGGTGGACGATTGCGAACATTTTCAAAATCCAGGACCATCAATTACTCAAATTACTTTTCTTAAAATTTACAGAGATAAAATGTCTATACTTTCCCCTATTGAGGTTTGACTAGCTCAGAAAACATCAGATAAGAACACTTTCCTCACAAAAGCATGGACTTTATCACACACTATCTATCTTAATTAAATTAAATAATTAAAATAAGTAACTAGCTAACGAACTAAAACTTTCAAAGAAAAAAATGTTAATCCACACCTACGCCTGCAATCGAGACGTGTACTGCATGAAACTTCACACCTACTGACGTCTATATCTTAGTTACAAAATCACACATTTAACTCCCACCATATATACATACGGCACATATTAATAGCTACTAACAAGAATTGTTTGAAGCATGGGCGGACTACTAGTCTACCTTAGTCTAGGCACTTGCCCAGAGCCCGTAATTTTTGGGGCCAGAAAATTAGGTTTTTACGAAAAACCAAAGTTGAAAGTCTGAAAAATAGGCCTGGAATTACAATGTTGCCTAGGGCCCGCTTTAGCCTTAGTCCGTTACTGGTTCGAAGGCAGTTACCGCCTCCGCTATGCCCACTTAATGAGACGAGTTTCCTATGCAAAAATAACATTAGGCAAAGTGTGGTCGATGTACTATAAAATATATATAAAATACTAGTAACCTTATAATAAATTTGATCTCAATAATATATTATCTCATATGAAAGCGTAATATATTCAGTAAACCAGTGTTTATGTTACTTACTGTATGTACGTACTAAATGTCCCGAGGCTCCCAATAAAGCTATGCAGCGCTGTCGATAGACGCTTCGATTCGAACACCCCCGGGCAACCGGCATTATTTCAGCACTTCAGAATCGCATTGGACAAAGACTAGTGTGTGAAACAGACAGGTTTATTAATCTTATTGATATTTTACATACATACATAGGACAGCGGTCGGTTTAAGCAGACTGATTTTTCTTAAATGTAGTTCGGCATATGTGACAACACTCCGCCTGATATTAAGCTAGAGTACGGTCCATGAATGGAAACAACTGCTACCACTGAGAGATTTCTTCAGGCAGCCGTCGCCTCCACTATGCCGGTTTAAGCAGATAATTAAGAGCGGCCGTGGTCTAGCGGTAAGACGCGTGAACTCACGATCGATGAGACCCGTGTTCGAACCTCGCTAATTCTGACTGGTACCAATGTCACTTTGTTATATGTACTTTGGTTGCTCAGTGCCTATAGGCACTATCAAAGAGTGGAAGGCAGACTGATGATGGTTATTTGTCCAGTCTGCCGTCCTGGGGTAGTACCACCACTTTCGAATGTAACACCCGTGAAATGACTGTCGCGTTTCGGGAATAGTTTGAAAGTAGCCAGGTATAGCGAGAGGAATGTGTACTGTCAATAGATGGTACATGCTCGTCTCCTCAAGCCGGCATAGTGGAGGCGACTGCTGCCCGCACAAGTTTCTCGGTTCTCGCTACAATAAAAAAAAAAAATGTCCACCACCTGACAGTACCTGGCTACTTCTAAACGCTCCAAGGTCACTTCTCGGGTGTGTAATTTGAAAGTAATAGTACTACCCTAAGATGATAAACTGGGCTAACATCAGTCTGTCTACCACTCTTAGATCTATAAAACAAAACTAAATTATAATAGTTTAGTAATTTGATTGAGTTAATTCTAATCTATAACAGTCATTTATGATGCGTCAATTTTGTGCTAAAATAGTGTATTAAGTACTCTATGTTGACACGTCATTCTAGTGTCACAATGTGTCGAATGTGCCCCGGCGGCGCTCGCGTGTCGTTTTGGGAGCTGACGTCGCTTTTAGAATTCCCGGAAGGCTTGAAAACCAGAGCTAGCTCGTAGCTGCAATCCTATGTTTTATGGACAACTTGTGATGACAAATTCATAGAGTATTATTAAATTATAATTAAAATTTAAATTGGTAAATATGCCTGAGTGCGATCTATAAATGACTACAGTCATAGAAAGCAATCTGCAGGCAGACTACATATACAAATAACAAACAACAAACTTACAGGCATAAATTTTAGATTTTTCATACAATTGGCTTATCGTATCCACGTCTGTGCCAACACTACTCCTTATTCTGAATTAAAATTATATTTTTTTCTTAATTATAATTATTATATGTACAGGCTGTGTATTCTCGAAGTTGACGAGTTTCTTGTGTCAGTCTTCTTGTCATACGTCTTTCCGAAGCCATGGTAAAGTCTGACGATGAACAAAGCATACTCTCAGGCAATTTATTTATTATTTATTCACAATACTTAATCTATCCAGTTTTGCACTATCAGATCACAAAACCTCATTTGGCTTGTCTGTGATCATTGAGTTATATATAACACTTATATAATTATACACATATATACTAAAGACAATACTATTTACAATTTTTAATAATAATTATTTTATCTTGTTTTTTATGTTGACAAAATAGCGTTTAAAATCACTTCTATATTTGTTATTCCAGTTCATAATAGTTAGCGAATACAATAGAATAAAAAGCGAGTTATATTTTCGCAAAAATCATAATTACCATCACAAGTTGCCCTAACAAATACAGCGTGAGCAATATTGATGTGGTGCTATTGTATCGGCCGCTTAGCTGTATGCACTTTGTTTTCCGTAGACACGTCGAACACATTGTGATCTAGAACTGAGGGGATATTCACGATTAATACTTACAAATTGCCCATTCCCATACAAATAACGCAGCTTATTCTACGCATGCTTTAATAATGTTTGTGTTACGTATTAATGAGTGTTATAGTATTTTCTTGGGTTTTGTACGAACATAAGTTAACCAAATTAAAAGACATTGGCTTACTATAGCTTTTTTTTTTAATTTAACTTACTAAATGTGAACAGACTGCACTCCACCTGATGTTAAACTAAAGTTTTAGTTTTGGCGGCCATCTTGAGACGTCAGGTTATCTGTTTTGAATTATTTTCCTAAACTTGTGTTTCTTCGAGTATTAATGTGTAATAATGGTGGATTATTAACCATTAAGTGTTCGTGAACGTGCGTGAGTGTGGGCAAACAATTCAAAAGAATAGAACCTGTGTTTCCATTTTCCCTCGAAAACTCTCTAGGAAGTTTCAGTAAAGTTCTACCACTTTACTGGAATAATTTTTGACGTGACTGTGACTTGGCTTGACTGTTTGGTGTGATGAATGAATGACTCGTGATGCACAATGATGCAAAAATATTTACTTTGACACTGGCAAATTGTTATAACGCCATATTAAACAAAAAGAAAAAAAAAACTAAAGTTTGATCCAACTGCTACGACAGCGAAATATCTGCACGCAGAAATCACGGCTTCAGGAAAAGAATGTGCATTGTAATCGCCTTACATTAGAATACTCCTTTCGGCTACTTTCAAAATGCGACACTTGAAAGTTCTGAAAAGTGATTCTGAATTAAATTGGGAATCGAACCCGAGAACTGCCGCTTAACCGCTTCGTGATAGAAGCTGTTCAATGATGCCATTTCAGGTCTAAATAATTTATTTTAGTTATAAAATTAGGTTGTTAAAAGAGTTGTAAGAAAGCGGCCATTAAAGAGATTAGCTGCCTTAATAAAAGTTATAAATTTAACGGAATAAAAAAACGTATCTTCGAAGTGTGCATTTTACTCGTACCCTTTCAAGTTAATGGTAATTTTTCTTCCCTTTATTGCTATTTTCTTTTTGCAATTCTTTTTATAGCCATCCTAAATGTTATTACTTATGTTATTTTAGTTGCTTATTTAAACCATAGGATTTTAAAAGAATGGTAGCCAGACTGATGTTGGTTAATAGCTAACGTGGCCGTACGTGACGTTTTGAACGCGAGTGTCTCGTTTCGGCTACTTTTGGGTACCCGAAATGTACTTCGGGCCGGAGATTTGTCCCGTTTTGTACCTATCTTTATTCTGGTTTTGAAAGGACTCAAACCCACAAACCTCCAAGTAAGTATATTATAATCCATTTATCAATCAATAAATCAAACGCAAACGATGTCAAATACAAAATTCGGATTAATTTTAACAAATAATGATTAACGAGCAAAAGTTTGAGAATTCCTAAAAAAGCCTGCCAGGCACGGGCTGAAGTCCAGCACTCCAATTAAAAAAACTTTAGCGGCCCCCCACCGCCACTCTAAAAATTGTCGCTCTGACTGCAAAAATCGACAACGACTTTTTCTGCATTCAACGTTGCATTTGTACGTGACTCAAGTGCCAAGAACTGCACTGCTATTCGTTTTTTTTATTATTTTAGCTTGGCATATGACAACACTCCGTTTGATGTTCAGCTAGAGTGCGGTCCATGAATGGAATCAACTGCTCGCATAGAGAAATTTCTGCAGGTAGCAATTGCCTCCGCTATACCGGCTTGACGAGACGTATGTATCTGTATCTGTATCTGTGACATGCAATAAATAAATAAATGTGATTGATTTAAACAGAATTGACACAGTGCACTCTCCGCTCGTTATACCAGTTAACCTGTCGCCTAACGTGACAAGGTCATTTCACATTTGTTAAATTCGCATTACTGCAGCCTGTAGTCTACTCTAGTCAGGACTGCAGACCGTACTAACATTTAATTACATTGGCACCGGTCAGAATTTAAACCGAGGTTTGAACAGGGGTCTCATCGATCGTGAGTTCACGCGTCCTACCGCTAGACCGCGGCCAAGGACGACTACGAAAAAATACTGATTATTAAATACTCCTATGTATGCAAGCATATAACTTAGTCAGGAGTAGACAATACCTAGGTATCAAGCAACATGCTACAAGCTAAACTGTTTCTATAAAGCACTTCTTAGTTGTTAAATAAAAAAATGTAATTAAAAGTTTTTACTTAATAATTTTTGCAAGTACAGCGTCTATGCACTAATTAGACAAATTACTAGGTTGGCTATGAGTTTATAATAAATGCAGAAAATTTTCTAAAACTGAAAGTGTGATAAAACACCTGCGTGCACTCTAGATGGTACATGCTCGTCTCCTCCAGCCGGCATAGTGGAGGCGACTGCTGTCCGCACAGGCTTATCTGTAGTAGCAGTTGTTTACATTCATGGATCGCACTCTAGCTTTACATCAGGCGGAGTGTTGTCACATGCCGAGTTACAATAATAATAAAAAAGTTATGTTAATAATTAATGATTTACTAAAATTGCAAAACTTAATGCCTTAAGGCATTTTCTACCAGTTAACCTTTGGGAGATGTGAAAAGTGTTTTCAGTGCAGGAACAAAAATATAAAAATAAATAAATGAAAAATAAATACATCTAAAATTTTTAAATAAAAGCAAAAACAAGAATTATAGCATAAGAATTTAATAATCTAACATAAGTACATATATACATACATACATATACATAAATATTAATATATATGTTTTATGTAAACATTGACTATTGATTGGTAAACCATGTACTGATATCATCAAATATTAATTTAAAAAAATAAGATGTCTTAGTTATAATATAATTTTGTAGAAGAAACTATTATTTAAATAATAAGTGGTTGTTTCATATAACAATTATATGCCCTATATTTATGCCTAAACACGGACACCCCATTAAGGGAAACTGTAAAAAAGTCTACGTACCTAATTGCTTCTTAATTACGGAATATGAAAATTTATTCATCTAGATAGAAGACTGTGAAAGTGCACTTTGTATCTACTTTCTACATAGGTTGATAAATTACCTAATTGCTACTATTATTCATTAAAACCAATACAGTAATTAAATTAATGCAAAAATTTCAAAAAATAATACGCAATAGTGTAGTTCAAATCTCGCTAGCTAGTTTAGTAAATGTGGACACAACGCGCGTTTAGGAACATTCAAAATCATCGCACACGACAATCCCGTCGTTTTCCGTGCCTCGTTTTCACTTCACAATTACCGCAAATGACGATTGCATTAAGTTCGCGCTCGTTCTGAATCTTCACGGTTGACGCCTTCGTAGGAATTAAAAGAACCTTACCATTGAGGATCGTTTGCACCAGAAGGCCGGTTAAAGTAACTTTAACTATTACTTTCGACGACCGTTAAACGTTTACATTTACTTCACACGCGTTGCAATATCGTGTAAATTCATATTGTTATCGTTAAAATGGTGGCTGATCTCGAAAAATATTAGAAAAACATATTTGGCTTCTTTCATATATTTGACGTTAGCAACATTGGTTTGACGATTACTTTAACTTTAACCAAGCCAAGATTCGCTGGTTACGGTTAAGATTATAGTAACCGTCAAAAATGACAAGCGCGATGATAGTGCAACTCGTGTGGAGTAAATATACACCATAATGTAAACGTAACGGTTAAAGTAAACGTAAAATTAATAGTTAAAGTTACATTAACCGGCCTTCTGGTGCAAACGACCCAACAAAAGAAGCGTACAATTAGTTAGACAACCCTAAACATATACCTAATATTTTTTAAAAAGTATTTTTGTGACAACCTTAATTATAGATTATAGAGTAGTATAGATAGAAAAGTTTAAAGATTTCCTTTATATTATTAACCTTTGATGCGGATAAAATGACAATTCCGTCGTGGATTTCTTGAAGAAACACGAGCGCAGACAAACGGTTAATCTAGAGCTAATCTAGAGGAATTCTTTCTTAGTACGAGAGGTTAGATTCACAAAACTCTTTTCATTATTTCGTCTTTAAATAGTAAATTTTATAGTACCTAATAGTAGTAACATCTTTGAGACTTAATATTCTTAATAAATCTTAGATTCTAATGGATTTGACTCGACTTGACTAAGACTGTTGTTATAAATAAAATACATTATAAGATTTAGGTATTTAATCTATATTTCACTTAAACAATTTTATACTTTAAAAGTACATTCACAACAATTAATAATTTTTTTCCTACAAAAAATAATAATATAGGAATTATTATATATATTTTTACAGTAGCTCAACAACTAACTACATCTGATATTAATGCTAGAGTGCAGACAGCAGAGGAAACAACTGCTACAAGAGAGAGATGTCTACAACCAGTAGTTATCTCCGCTATGCCGGCTTGAGCAGACAATGATTCAGGTTGACAATACACACTCCTTTCGTTATACTTTTTATATACGACTTTTTTTTATTGTAGCTCGGCATGTGACAACACTTTGCCTGATGTAAAGCTAGAGTGCGGTCCATGAATGGAAACAACTGCTACCTGTGCGGGCAGCAGTCGCCTCCATTATGCCGGCTTGAGGAGACGAACATGTACTATCTAGATTGACAGTGCACACTCCTCTCGTTATACCTGCCTACTTTCAAACTATTCCCGAAACGCGACAATGTCACTTCACGGGTGTTACATTCGAAAGTGGTGGTACTACCCCAGGACAGCAGACTGGGCTAATAACCATCATCAGTCTGCCTACCACTCTTTAATAGTGCCTATAGGCATTGAGCGACCAAAGTTACATACAAAGAAAGTTACATTAGCACCGGTCAGAATTAGCGAGGTTCGAACACGGGTCTCATCGATCGCGAGTTCACGCGTCTTACCGCTAGACCACGGCCGCTTGAGTCTACTAAGTCACTTTACACTAAAATTTCTTGTAATTATGCAATTTTTAAGTGGTTTTTTTTTCGTTCAACTCCTGGATCATCTTTGAGCAAATTATTCGAATAATAGTGTTATTAGATAACGCTGTAGCGACCTCGCTTCTGAAATGTTTTATTCGATTTCGGGCGGGAGATAATAAAGATACAGATGAAGTAAAACAAACTAGACTTCTAGTTTTATCTAGATGGTATAACTAGACGGTACATGCTAATCAAGCCGGCATAGTGGAGGCGACTGCTGATAATGGTTATTAGTTTGCACCTATTAGTATCTGTCTAGATTGGCAAGTTACTTTCCGCTAACAAAAAAAAATTAATTCAACATTCGTATATGAAAAGTTAAAATGCTTCGTGTCATTTTCAGGAACAATGAAAAATATTTATGAAGGAAATTTTCTCCAAGAACTTGGTGTAAATATGAATTTGGTGACGCTTCCCGAAATGATATTACGAAAGTTAGTACGACTTTAAAGGCTTCATATACTACTTTTATTTCTGTTTATCTTATTTATTAAAAAAATAAGAACTATTGTAACGCTACTATGTGTTTACGTCAGTCTATGACAGGCTGTGTTTGGGCGCCTTATTGTATTGTCTGTGACGCAGTGCAATCTGACAAATGCAAGGACTTGCCGTCGTCGCCCGCTCTTGAAGAGTTAACCGCTATTTTTTATAAATCTTCGTGTATTTTAATTACCGCAAAAAGTACTCCAAATGTGAACAAGTCTCAGGATACGCATCCATCATCAATAAATTCAAAGGAACCCAGCATAGAATAGCTGCGCCAGCCGAGGTGAGTCTGAACATTGTTATTTTGTACTCGCGTCGCAGGCAAAGCTCTCCAGTAACGAATTCGGGACAAGGCGACCCACTGCACCGCACCGTCACACGGGCCCGATTAGAAATAGGGAGAACCCGTGGCGGCCACACATTTCAGTTATCTCAGTAGATTTCATGAGATGGTGTGACGAGTTACAGGGGGAAAGGACGCACAATCCACATGGCGGGTGCGCACGACCTGGTGATGCCTTCAGGTAGCGAGCGAGAGATAGCGACGGACACCGCCGCGTACGCATGTTTTCTACTAATATTAAATATACCGTACAAATGTACTTATACTTCGCACATAATAGTTCTAGGCGTTCTATGTGGTGATGAATAATTTCTTCGTTGGACTTCTTGTTGACTTTTTTATAGTAGCTCGGCATGTGATCACAATTTGCATAATGTTAAACTACAGTACAGTCCATGATCGGAGACAACTACTGCCACAGAGAACTGTCGGCTTCGCTATGCCGGCTTTGAGGAGACAAGTGTGCACGTCCAGGTTGACGCGCACATTTCTCTCATAATTGCAGATGCAGTTTAGTATTTTTGAAAAAAAAACCATTTAATTTCGTGAGACACGTCCACTACGAATTAAGGCTACAATTCTAGATGATGGCCAGCTGCCAACTAATGTCCATTTGAAATAACAACGCCACCTGGTGGAGACTACACATATCACGTACTTTCAATTGTCGTACGTGATTTGAGTTCGCAACTGTTGATATTGCTTCTAGCTTATTTAACTTTGTGTTTAAAATGGTATATTATATAAACCAAATAACGAGTGGTAGGCAGACTGATGATGATTATTAGCCCAGCCTATGTTGGCGAGTGTAACTTGCAAAGGGGACTTCTGCCTGTAGAAATTTATCTGTGGTAGCAGTTGTTTCCGTTCAATTTATCTTCTTCTTCTTTTGTTAAATAGCCTCAAATGTCATAACAACGACAATTCTGCCAATGTCGAGGAGTAAATTCTTAATGTTTGTGCATCAAATTGCAATGGTGTTTTACAATTTGACGCTTTCTTGGACTATTTAGCGGCAATTCACCCGGTCAAGTCACAATATGAGCGTTTTCACGGCGTGGGATAACCACAAAAAGAACCACTTCTGTTGCCTCATATAGTGAATTTTAATGTTTCCACAATTACTCACATGCGCAGCATAAAATTACGCAAAATAACACCAATTTTACACAACAATAACCACTAAACTAATTAAGAAAAGGGGTAAAACAACACCTCAACCTTCCCAGGCAAAAGCGCGCCAAACACTCGTCATAATTTATAACAATATATTATGTCGAGCTACAATTTAAAAAAAAAACAACATAATATGTAAAATCATCAGAAATATAGAAATCCTATGAAGAGCTACCTAATAAAAAATAAATAATAAAACAAGAAATAAAAACGTAAACTAAAATAAAAATATCTGAAATAATTACACGAGAGCATTTTTTATCAATATTTTTTCTATTAATTATTATTACACGGTTATGAACATAACGCTTTTTAAAAAACTTATCTATATATTTACAATAAATAAAATTACAGATAGGTATTTATACTAATATTCAATATAAAATTTTCAAGTAGCTGCACTTCTAATAACGATAGAAATAAATTAGTTAACAACTATGTGGCAGGTCATTAATTTATGTAAATAAAACCAATAACACTCTAATTAATCTCAAAGAAATCGAAGATATCATCACTATTACACAACACTATTACACTCGAGATCGAGCGAACGAAGTTGCATTGGCTTATTCTTTTAACTTCACAACAGGGATCGTCATAATAAGTTAACATCATTTCGTTAACAGATGACGTCATAGTTACTAATTACATATTTTTGAACAAACTAGACTCAAAGTTGTAAATAAACGTACCTATTTGAGAAAAGATGGTTTCAGTGCACGTGAACCGCACAAATTCTCTAATTTACTAGTCATTTATTTGAGTATTCAAATAAAACACCCCAGTCTGATTACCAGGATTCCAGAAGCCAGCAACAGTAATATCATTACTAGAACACAACCCATCTTTGAACATTTTGTAATTATCACACCTCGATGCCATATACAACTTTGGATTATTTACAGTTTCCATGTATAATGTAACACAAGCTTTGTGACTGCATTTGGCTGCTCTCGGCATGAGAGCCGTACCACAATTAGGCTGCGAACCACCTTTATTAACGAAGAAATCAATATCACCCAAAACACTCGAGGTCCCTAATCCACCAGCGTTGCAATGATACACTTCGACATATTCAGCTACTCCAGCTCTTATTTGCTCTTGCGATGCAGTCTTTGAAAAACATGGACCGGCCGGATCGAGCGCTGAAATTCTTGATATTTTAGCACCAGTTTTTTCATTGTACAATTCGCCTGCATGGGCTAAAATTTGACTTCCCAAACTGTGTCCAATGCAATGAATTTGGTTGGGTTTTATTCCTTTCTTTGTGAATAATGTCAACATTTCTCCTAGAGCTCTCCCTATGTAGTAAACATATTTAACGGAACGCTCGTAACTTTTAATGCGACCTTCTTTATCATTTGTGTAAGGAGAATGGTCAATGATTATCAAATAACTGTCAGGAAGGGTTTTAAAGGATTCTCTAACTTTTTCCTCGGTATTTTTGTATATTGCAGATTTGTATCCAGGTACGAAAATAATAAATTTTCGATTTTTCTCAAGGTTGTTGATGCGAAATATTCCTTCTGCATAAGTTATTGGTAATATTTGATAGTATTCTTTAGAGAAATCGTAAAAATGGATTGTGATCTGACTCACGTCTAAATCTAGATTTCTGTCATGAACACCTGGAAGAAAATAATACACATTACTTACTCATCTTTATTATTACGGGCTGAGATACACGTTCGGATACAGGCAGTCTCTCAGTCTTATGTAACATCCTTGAAGCGAATTAATCAAGTTTCAAGATCAGCTTAGAAGTAGTCATGGAAATAATTAAATACTAAACAAAACGTATTTTGTAAACTTACACTTAATAAATTTAGAATTTAAAGCCAATTGAAAAGGTCCATATTTCTCTAAATCAGCTCTAGCCAATGCACCGGTATTTATAAATAAACTCGCTGTAATTAATGAAAAAAAATTAAATAACATTTTAAATTACTGTTTTAAGACAAATATCTAACTATACTGACATTGTTTTTGAGAGGAACAATATGTACGTGAGTCATATGTACGTGAATGTATAGGCCGCACATAAGTTTTGGTTTAACTTATTTAAACTTATTTTAAATATAAATAAAGAGTGATAAGCAGACTGAATGGTTGTGGTTATTAGTCCAGTCCACTGTCTTCGGGTACCACCACTTTCAAATGTAACAATACTCGTGAAGCAAACTTGTCGCGTTACAGAATCAACTGGAAAGTAATCGGGTACAACGAGACTTCTGCTTGTAGACATTTATCTGTAGTAGCGTGGGTAAGTGTGGTAAGTAGACTGATGATGGTTATTTGTCCTGTCTGCCGTCCTGGGGTACTACCACCACTTTCGAATGTAACACCCGTGAAGTGACCTTGTCGCGTTTCGGGAAGTTAGTTTGAAAGTGCACTGTCAATCTAGATTGTACATACTCGTCTCCTCAAGCCGGTATAGTGGAGGCGACTGCTGCCCGCATAGGTTTCTCTGTAGTAGCAGTTGTTTCTATTCATGGACCGCACTTTAGCTTTATATCAGGCGGAGTGTTGTCACATGCAATGCATTAAAAAAAAAGTAGCAATTGCTTCTATTCATGAATTGCACTCTAACATCAGGCAGTGTGTGATCACATGTCGACATACAAAAATGTACGCGTTAACGGTTAACCACTCCGCCACAATTGACCTTACAAACAATACTGTTAAGTTTTCATTTTAATTTATCATTCAGCAGTCAAGTCTATAAATACGATTCCTTAACTAGTTCACCTTATTAATTAGCCAATGAGACTTCAAAATTACAATTTTTAACGAATCAAAGGCATTTGACAAAGTTACTGCGTATATTTATTCCAATGTGTACAATTTGATAATGTCTGCTTGTTTCCGCTTGTTTTCTCGTCGCGTAAACAGTTTTCCCGTTCACCAGCCTTCATTTACTTGACACATTATTTACTATTATAAAACGTTTCACGTAAAAACGTATAAAAACGTACGCTGACGTAAAAGATATTCGTTCGTCCGCTAATAATAAACATCTGTTACTAAATGTGGGAAAAAGGCGTGACAATTGTGTGTGTGTGTGTGTTACTACATATGAAAGTCTGCAAGCTGGAGTTGCCTCCGCTATGCCGATCCTAATTGACTCTCGTCATGCCCAGGTTCTTCACCATTTCAAGTGTTATTACTATCATAACATACTTAAAGTGACCTTGTAGCGTTTTGGAATCATTTTGGAAGTAACAAGATGAGTATGCCCTGTCAATGGATAGTGCACATTTATCTCCTTAAAACGGCATAGCAAAAGTTTCTTTATCAGTTGTTTTCGCAGTTATTTTTCGAGCTATTATAAAATAATTCAAAAATTAAATGTTTTTATTTAAGATATAAACTATATATAAGATATAAAATAAACTTTATTATTATTATATTCCACCATTTTCTCCAAAAACAACAAGAACGATATATCGTTAGTGCATTAACAAATTGCAACCGGTCGCGAACATCTGTGACGGTATTCGTGTACATAATTGTATTTATATGTTGTAATGTGATCTTCCAGCAGTTTCTACTCTAAACTTCAACTTAACAAGACTCTTAGAAAATCTTTTACTGGAGATTAGATTTTCAACAAGAAACTACACTTATATATTTTTTTAATTATTATAAGTAGTTAGTTATTTATTATAGACAACAGTCCATCTGAGCGGTCCGTGAGCGGAAACAACTGAGAAATCTCTACAGGCAGCAGTCACCACCGCTATATCGGCTTGAGGTATAAGAAGAGTGTGCATTGTCAACCTAGACGGTGCACTTTAAGCCAGCGTAGCGGAGACGACTGCTGCCTGCAGATAAACAATAAAATAAAAAGAATATGTAGTGGAAAACATTGTCATACTGAGAAAATGTAACGGCTACAAATAAACAAGTTATTGCTATTTGCAACCGAGTGACTTTGTACAGAGGGAGCCTACAAAGTTTGTTGTTGAAATTAAGCAAGTTAACTTTGTTAACGTACGTACGTTTTAAACAAGTCTTGTATGTGTGTTGCCGCATAAAATTGGAGCAAATTAGTTTTTAAGAAAGAAAAAGTAAAGCCTTTGCTGCAGGTGGCAAAATATGTTGAGCTATAAAAAAATATCTGCTTATCTCAATTTGAATTATGAGCTACAAAAAATAACATTAAACTTAATTTCATAGTCCCGGATCTCGAGGACCCAACAAAGCGGTAAATGTCAAAATTAATGTTTCACAAGCATGAAATGAGAGGCTTAAAGAATGGACTTGACTTGAGCCTTATTCTGTTACGTATATAGCACTGAAGTATTTTGAGTATAATAATATACTACAGGTTCGATCTTTGCTCAAGGAAAAGTCATATTCAAGTGACGTGGAGAAAAAAAAATTGATTAGCTAAATCCTAAAATAATACCTAGTTGTAATTACAATAAAGAACTTAATTTAAATATTTTATTTATATTAAAAATTAGTGATTTGCGATTGATGAGACTTGTGTTTAAACCTCGCTAAATTCTTACCGGTACCAATGTTATATGTACTTTGGACTATCAATGCTTGTAATACAAACACTATCTTAGTACAGGTTTAAAAAAAAAGAGATTAATACCATTTTAAAAGGAAACTTATGGGAATTGGCTTGTATGAACACTTCGCCGCATTTGGACGAGCGAATTTTTTGCATTAATTTACTGTACCTATTTTCAGCATACTGCGTACATGGACTTTTAAACATCACTAAATGTTCCAAACAAAAAAGGTCAAATTTTACAGGTCAAAATTTACACCTAAACCTAGATTTAAACTGCTCGTGTAAAGTATAATTATTACAATTGTTACCTTTTCTCGTTTTTGTACAATTTTTTTCAACATAATTTACTTCCATGGTTGCTGGCTTGTTCGCTATAAAATATGACATTTCAGGGTTTTGGCACGCATTAGGAATTTCCTGAAACAGCTTTAGGTATTGTTGTGGGAATAGGTTTATCGTATAATATTTTCTCGCCAACATTTACTGGTTGTATGTGACTTACTCAAAAGAGTCTTTACAGCTTTGTCAATATTAAGCAAGTAATGTACATTAACAAAGTTAACTTGTTTAATTTAAACAACTTTTGCAGGCTTCCTCCGAACCAAGTCACTCGGTTGCAAATAGCAATAACTTGTTTATTTGTAGCCGTTACGTTTCATTAGTGTTGTTAATAAACATAAATAGTCTTTAAGGTGAAGCAGCTAACCTTCTGTTGATAGTACATATAAGTAGCATTAAACTGTACCTAAACAAAATAAACTTAACAATTGTCTAACGAATTTCTATAGATCAAAGAGCGTATCTTATACTTATACGTAGTAATGTACTTTGTGGAGCCTATCGTTAACTATCTCTTAAGTTATTTAATTAAATTGGTTTGATTGAAAATACCTTTGATGTGGTTCTTTGAAGTGAACGGTGGTGGTGAGGAGTACTCACTCGCATCTTCATCTAAGGTTATTTCGGTACAGAACCGGTCCCAGTTAATTTGTTTATTATTACAAATTACTTTTTAATTACATAAAATTACAAATTAATTTTATTATTACAAATTAGCTGGGACCGGTTCTGATATGATATTTGCCAAAAATGGATAGACAAACTGATGATGGTTATTAGCCCAATTCTACTTGAATAATACGTCCATTAAGTGACCTTATTGCGTTTCGGAATCAGTTTGGAAGTATCCAGATATAACGAGAGAACTGTGCACTGTCAATCTGGGTGGTGCACATTCGTCTCCTCAAGCCGGCATAGCGGAAGCAGACACTGTTGCCTGTAGAATTTTATTTGTAATATCAGTTGTTTCCGTTCATGGACCGCACTCTACTAGCTTTACCGAGCTACAATAAAAAAAATTAGACCGTTCTTGAATTTCTTGATCAATACATGTTTATTTTCGGTAATCTACGTATAATGAAGAATTTCCATTGTCAGTGTTATTTTATTATTTATTCATGAATAAGTTTAAAAATAAAAGATTAAACCTTATCCTTGCAGTTGTGAAGGGCACGAAAACAATTTATGAAAATTAAATCCGCTCCGGTTGTAGATTTTGGTAGTGGTAGGGTTGACAGCGAGCTTGGGGTCGACCGCGCCGTTGAAATTCATTTAAACGGAGTAAGGTCCGACAAATCTGCCTACCACACATTTATTATACAACATTTTACTATATATATTATTTGATCACTACATAAACATAAAAAAAACACTTCATAGCGGCCGTGGTCTAGCGCTGAACTCACGAACAATGAGACCCGTGTTCGAACCTCGCTAAAGACCGGTACCAATGTAACTTTGTTATATGTACTTTCAGTAAGATCGCTCAATGCCTACAGGCACTATTAAAGAGTGGTAGGCAGACTGATGATAGTTATTAGCCCAGTCTGCCGTCCTGGTGTAGTACCACCACTTTCGAATGTAACATCCATTGTAACAACACACAGTGACCTTGTCGCGTTTCGGGAGCAGTTTGAAAGTAGGCAGGTATAGCGAGAGGAGTGTGCACTGTTGGTGCATACTTGTCTCCTCAGGCCGGCTCAGGATTGCTGCCTTCACGATTGGACCTCACGATCGATGAGACCCATGTTTAAACCTCGCTAAATACTGACCGGTACCAATATAAGTACTTTGGTTGCTCAGTGCCTGTGATACAAGCTTATAGGCATTTAAAAAATAATAATAACACTCAGATATAAAACGAGAGGAGTGTGCACTGTCAACCTCGTGTACATTTGTTTCCTCAAACCGGCACAGTGGAGGCAACAAAAACAACAATTAAAGTTTGATTTTTGATTCATAAAGTAAGCTGTTCGTAGTAGGTTCTATCTAAAGGAAATATTACTCATCTTAATGAAGCCCCCGCTTTCTCTTTATTTTCATTTTAGGAGAAAACAAACAATGATGTTTTGTTTACAAATTATGCGGCACAGTTTATTTATCTAATGAAATAATGGTGAATTTCTGTCCCCGCATTTTGTAGATAATATTATATATTTAATAAGCTAAAATAAATAAAACTAGATATTTACAAAGACCCCTAAATTATACATTTTGTTTATTTTTCAAATTATATTTTTCTTTTGGAGGTTATTTAATTTTCATATTTACTCTAATATGTACGAATATCACATGATGTCATCTATATATATATAAAAATCAATTGCTGTTCGTTAGTCTCGCTAAAACTCGAGAACGGCTGGACTGATTTGGCTAATTTTGGTTTTGAATTATTTGTGGAAGTCCAGGGAAGGTTTAAAAGGTGAGTAAATATGAAAAAATGCTTGGAAAATAGAAAAACAACAATTTCGCTTTCCCTTAGAAACTATCCCTTTAACATTTAATGTTCGTCCCGTCGCGTCGTTTAGAAATCAATTAAATTTAAAAGTCGTTCAGAAATGCTTTTTCATTTATTGATTCTGAGGCGGTACGAAGTTTGCCGGGTCAGCTAGTATGATATGATTATAAGTGATATATATAAACTACCAAATATAATAAATATAATTTATAAACTACCAAAAACGTCTAAGTAAAATAAACATTTGTATTGAAGACGGAATGCCGTTGCTGATGCTGATGCAGCGGTTTTCTTCTACCTCCTGAGTGCAAATAAAATTTAGTTTTTAATTATGAAACACGTTTTAAATGTGTAAATGTCGACTATGGTTCAGTAGGTACCATGCACTGGCCCGTTGTATCACAAACCATTTTATTAAATTTGACTGACTTTTGCTGCTCCGATCCTTACGTGAAACTAAGTCGAACCGCATCAAAAAAATTGTTCACCAAAATGCTCAAGCCTAACAAGAAAATTTACTATGTCAAAAAGAGCAAATGATTCTTAAGACAGTTTCCCTGTATCTCCTGTGGTTTCGGATTTCCCCATACTGTCCCAGTTAAAAAAAAATACCCCGTAATACGGGCTTGTATAATACTTATATATTTAATTGATTATATTAAAATTCATTTTAACAGTTAAGCATAATATTTTCTGTGTCTTATGACATTTATTAAATATCCACAGTGTCCGTAAAGTCAGTGGCTTAGATGTGACTATTGCGACAGGAAGCACGTCCGATCGCCATGACAGCACAAGATTAAATGTCAGAAAAGCGACCGGGCGCCCCTAGCGGAAGATACGTGTAACTTTACTCGAACAATTTTAAATCTACCCTATATTTTTCTTTACATTGCTCATGTATTACAATTATTAATCGGGTTTTAGTAATTTTTATATGCACTATTAGAAGTTAAATGTAGTTGGAAAAAATATTTAACTTGCCTAACCTAACCTATTTACAATATTTTGATTTAGTTTAAGGTCAAAAACACAATTTATTGATGGTTATCGGATGACGTCTGTCGCACTGTTAATCTGCGGTAATGAAGGTATCACTTTGATTCTCGAACGGAGCGAATTCTTATAATGTTTTGTGCCTTTTTGTACATACTTAATATGATGATGAATTTTTTTCTTTTCTTTTTTTTTAAGGCTTGTACTAAGCTAGTGATTGAAGTGCTGAGCGACCAAAGTACATAATATACCGGTCAGAATTTAGCCAGGTTTGAACACGGGTCTCACCGATCGTAAGGTCCGTCCTGTACTGCTAGACCACATTCGCTCGTATATGAAGAAGTTTTTTTTATTGAGCGTGCATTTTTCGATTAACCCATTCAACGTACCCGTAACAATAAAAATTAAGTTTCATGAACAAACAGCAGTGTACGTGAAATGTAAGAGAAGTTTGTTTAACAGTACTTTCGTGGTACATAGTCGAAAGCAAGACACGTCCCGATTTAAGCTCTTTTACGTGATCAACTCACTCTAGTCTTCTCAGAACAGATATTATGTGTTTGCCGTCGCAGAAAGATGATAATAGTTGGTAGATTTAAAAAGCTTTGCAAGTCGACTGCACAAAAGGAGTTTTATATATTTTTATTTACTCTTATGTTTTATTTTTTATATTAACTCGGCATATGATAACACCTTGCCAAGCCAAATAACACAGAGAAATGTCTGCCCCCGCTATGCTGGATTGAGGCAATATTTAGATTCCTCTTGTTATACTGGGTTATTTGAAAGTAGTGGTACTATCCCAGGATAGCAGTCAGGCATAACCATCATCAGTATGCCCCCATCTAATTAAAATAACGTCATTTCCAAAATTAGTTCGCACTCGCAGCACTAAAACAGAGCAATTTCTGCAGACAACTGCGATACATCTAAGATCTCATTACACAATGAATAAGTTCACACATGTTTACTTAACACAATGGTGTACGTTTCAATTTAAACCTTAACTCGATGCTATTAAGGGTGGTAATAGTTTTGGTGTAGTTTTTAATTGGTATAACTTCATTTGTAGCTCGCGGTTTGAAAGGAACCATTGTGCATATATAATAGTTCTATAATGCATACTATAGGTATTTTACAGTTTATATATTGCTTATACGCAATTTAATTAGTCGTTTTTTTTAATTGTAGCTCGACATATGCCAACACTCCGCCTGATGTAAAGCCAGAATGCGGCCCATGAATAGAAACAACTGCTATCATAGATTTTTTTTAAGCAGCAGTTGCCTGCACTTGCCACCCGGTTTAAGGAATTTAAGGAATGTGAACCATCCAGATGAACAGTGAACACTCCTCTCGTCACTCGTTCTTCCAAGCTGAACCCGATACGCGACAACTTCTCGGGTGTTAAATTTGAAAGTGGTGATAGTACTCCAGGACGGCAGACTGGACTAATAATTTTCATCAGTCTGCCTACCACTCTTTAATTAATGTCTATAGCACAGGGCTTCTTAAACTTTTTTCATTCACGACTCCATTTATGATTGCGAGTTTCCTGGCGACCCCATATAAATATAAAAAAAGATGAATAAATATTGTTTGATGATTTGTTTATTAGGTAACAATGAAAATATATAGCTCTAGAATTCGTTTAGAAACATGCAAAAATCCAAAATTTAAAGATTGCACAAAGAGTTGTAAAATTGTATTTATTATAGTTACAAAAATTTATTTTTCATCAAAATTGCATTTTTTGCAATAACATAAATAAAAGGGAATTCTGACCGTCTTAAATACACATCTAGATGTTATAAAATCGTGTATTTAAATATTTGACATTAAAATCTCTTGCGACCCCCGCGAGCCATAGTTTAAGAAGGCCTGCTATAGCATATAACATATAACACATGTCTCATCGATCGTCGCCATCTTTTTTTTATTTTTGTAACGAGAAGTGGAATTTTTAATTAAAACAGTTTTAATCTGCCATTGGAGATACAGTCCCCCGACCAGTCCTTCGATGGCAGAGCACTGTACATATATATTCAGGTTTATTTATCTAATTAGGATTAAAATTGTAAAAAATCTAATATAGTTTCGATTAGTAAAAACAAATAGATCATATTTAATAGAAGATTTAATAATTATGAAATGTCGCGTCAGCAGTTTAACAATGGATAACCTAAGTAAACTTAATTTAGTGTCAATTAGTAAAGGATTCGACCCTTCGAAGCCCTAACCTTTTGCTTAAACGGACTTTCATGAAACTATGCCCATATTTTGAATGTCTAAATTAATAACTTTAAACATGTTACATTATTGATTACTTTTAATTATATTTCGGAAAGTTATTATTAAAACCCACCAAAATCATCACCGTGGTCTAACGGTAAAACGCGTGAACTCACGATCAATGGGACCCCTGTTCGAACCTCGCTAATTTCTGACCGGTACCCAATGTAAGTTACAAATATGTACTTTGGTCGCTCACTACCTATAGGCACGATTAATTTAATAGTATTATATTATAGAGTGGTAGGTAGACTGATGCTGGTTATTAGCCCAGTCGATCCCAAAATGCAACTAGCAACTTTACTTAATTGTTAGTCTGTCCACCATTCTTAAATGAGAGAAGTGTGCACTGTCAATCTAGAAGGTACATGCTCATCTCCTCAAGCCGGCATAGTGGAGGCGACTGCTGCCCGTATATATTTCTCTGTAGTAGCTGTTGTTTCCATTCATTATTTTTATGTAAGTAGGTACATACAAAATCAATTTTAATTTTTCATTAACATTAAACCAAAGTTTTCTACAAACGGATATAGTAAAGTTGAAAATCTATTTTAAATTTAGCGAGATAGCGGATGGTTCGATTATTTCTGTTTTAGTAGCACTTTGTAGATGGCATGGCGGCTCGGATATTTATGTAGTGCCTGAATAAAGGTATAAACACACATGTCACTTTACTTGAAACATGTAAATGATCTACAAGAGACTACGAGAGGCCTGGTCAGCGAGCATGCGGCCCGCCACGTGAAGTTTTATTTCCAATTCGCTTGATATTTCTGTATATATTTGCGCCATGATTAATGATTATGTTTCGAAATCGAAACCTCATTATATTGTATCAAAGTGTACCAATGAAGTTTTCTTCATTTATTATTTTTATTGGAGTGTTTGGCGCGCTTTTGCCCGGGAAGGTTGAGGTGTTTTTTTATCCCTTTCCTTAATTAGTTTAGTGGTTATTATTCTGTAAAATTTGTGTTATTTTGCGTAATTTTACTGCGCATGTAAGTAATTGTGGAAACATTAAAATTCACTCTGTATAAGGCAACGGAAGCGGTTTTTTTGTGGTTATACCACGCCACGCTCATATTGTGACGTGACCGAGTGAATTGCAATTTGATGCAAAGACATCAATAATTTACTACTCGACATTAGCAGAATTGTCGTTATTATGACATATGAGGCCATTTAACAAAAGAAGAATAAGATTGTTTTTATTACATTTTTTAACTCAAATGTTACGCTTGACTATTAGACTTGATTAGGCCTGAACTAGACGATACAATTTTGTTCACGTATAATTCAGTTATTTTAATGTTAAGACAGAAAGCAAATTGTCGTTTAACGAAATATGTACTTTATGTTTGTTGGCATGTACATGGGGATTTAATTCAAGTTGAAGGTGTTCATAAATATTATTTTATACTTTCAAGTACGTGTTCAAGTGATGTAAACGCGGCATAACATTTTGTCTGAGACGTACATCCCAGCATTAGCTGAATGCAAGAATACGTCATGCAGCTGAAGAATTTATCGCGTACATTTGTGATGTAAATGCCTGGAAACACACGTAACTGTGCTTTCCTCTTTTAAAACCCCTTCTGCTATTTTTATGCACAAAAGGATTTTGATTTTGCTTTTTTTTATTACGTTATCCCATTGACAATTTTCTTTATTTTCTTTCTGTACCGTATTTAAAAAGATAGGTAATATTTAAAATAGTAGTAGGCAGAATGATGATAGATATAATAGATAGACAGAGCAGCCGTGGTCTAGCGGTAAGACGCGTGAACTCACGATCGATGAGACCCGTGTTCGAACCGACACGATCGCTAATTCCGACCAGTACCAATGTAACTTTGTTATATGTACTTTGGTCGCTCAGTCCCTATAGGGACTATAAAACAGTCGTAGGCAGACTGATGATGGTTAGTTGTCCAGTTCGCCGTCCTGGGGTAGTATCACCACTTTCGAATGTAACACCCGTGAAGTGACCTTGTCGCGTTTCGGGAATAGTTTGAAAGTAGCCAGGTATATGGAGTGTGCACTGTCAATCTAAATGGTACATGCTTGTCTCCTCAAACTGACATAGTGGACGCGACTGCTGCCCGTACAAGTTTCGCTGTCGTATCAGTTGTTTCATGGACCGCACTCTAGCTTTACATCAGGCGGAGTGTTGTCACATGCCGAGCTACAATAAAAAAAATAGTTATTAGCAACCCCGCCGTCCTGGGTCTCAGCTTAAAAGTAGCGAGGTGTACCGAGTGTACATAGTACACAGTCAGCCTGGATAGTGCACATTATCTCCTCAAGCCAGCATAGTGGATGCTTATCTTTTTTTTTTCAGAATTTATATTAAACTATAAGTACGAATGACTTAAGTAAATACATATAACATTGTTATCGATCAGAGTTTAGCAAGATTTGAACACGGCCGCCCTAATGTGGGAGATATATATATTACAATAATATATTATATAGATAATATATAGCCAATATTTTAGTGGTCAATGTAAACAAATTATACATGAATAGTTAATACGAAATTTAATATCAAATATTCGTAAGCCTCTAGCTATAATATACATGCTAATGTTTTAGTTGTCTACCATGACACTATAGACTAATAGCTATCAAAGACTAGCTATTAAAGGCTAGGCTATAGCTATCAAAAATTAATACGTCCAAATTAATACGAAATTGTGCCGCTCGGCAAGATTTATAATTATGAGTTTTAATCCCAAAAATATCAAGTGATTTTTTACATACTTGGGCTATCAAACGGATCAAGTAAATTAACATATATTTTATATTGATTCAAGGCATAATAGATTAATTTTGTATTTGTAGTACATTTTTTAAGAGCATCTAAAGTGCAATATTATCTCATACAAAGCTTCCCGCTAGACATTTGGATTGGCCAGGCCTGATCTAATTCATATCATATCCTATAAATCAATCCGGCATAGTGGTGGCGACTGCTGCTAGAAATTTCTCTGTAGTAGCAGTTGTTTCTATTCATGGACCGCACTATAGCTTTACATTAGGCGGACAGGTGTTACCGAGCTACAATAAAAAGAAAATTACTACTACATACGTTAGTCAAGATTTAGGTTGGCCCATATTATAAATGTATATAGAGCCCACATATTTTTTTTAATATATACGTTGATAAACATATTGGTCTTGATCTTGGCTAACGTGTCGTAGCGGCATACACTATATTTCAGCAGTATCCTCCGCCATGCATGCTTGGTGAGACTAGTGCTCGCCGTTCAAATTCTTGTTTTTCCCGACTATTTCTAAGTTAATCTCAAGTGGCACCCCGAGGCGGCGGATCGAACTAAACCGACCACCTATGACTAAAAACAAATGAAATTTTTAATTTAAAAAAAATTTGTAATTCAATTTTAAATAATACGTATTTATATATTACTGCTGACCCGGCAAACTTCATACCGCCGCAGAATGTTTCAACTTTAGTAAAAAATGTGGTTAAAACTTAACCGGAACAAAAAGAATTCGTAATCAATCCAAAAAAATAAATTTAATTTGATTTTTGAACGACGAGACGAACATCATATGTTTGACATTCAAAACCGAAGAAATAATTTCTAAGGGAAAGCGAAATTGTTGTTTTTACTATATTCTAAGCATTTATTTCATATTTACTCAACTTTACTCACCAGTCCAGCCGTTCTCGAGTTTTAGCGAGACTAACGAACAGCAATTCATTTTTATATATATAGATTACATATTAAAAACGATCATAATATGTCTAACTTAGACCAGTAAAAGAGCAAGCGAGCTAAGCCATGATTAGATTAGCGGTGTGCGAACAAATGTGAACTGACTCGATGAATAATTTTGTAGATATCTTGCTGAAACTAACAATACGATCATGTAAGTCACACACACTTACACACATAAATATGTATATGTATATACGAGTATGTATGTAGGAAAGCTGGATTGCCTAGTGGCTATAACTGTAGCACTTGTATGAAGACAATTGTGAATGTGAAAGAAGCGAAATAATTATGTTAGGATCTTGGCAAATGGTGTTCCGTTATCTCTGCCTATCCCTGTGGAAGAATGGCATTTTTTTGTTAAATCAACGTACGTTTAATAAAGAAATATTTTTTTCACAACCTATTATATTCGACTGAAAGATAAGTATTTTTACGCCACAGACATGCACTACTTGTGTCAAGTAACAATGATTATATATTGCAACTGCAAAGTAAAACACAGCAATGAAACGTATCAATTTTGACGCGATCCCATAAAACTTAGTGATCAAAAATTCGTACCAAAGCTGAGATAATAGGTTTGATTCGACCTCAGTTTTGACTTTTTATGTGCGCGTTGATTATTTTCTGTTCAATTTTCGTCATAATAAAATCTAACAAAATCCTAAAATTATTTTTAAAACATTAGAGTTTGATGAAAAAATTTGAAATCTAGGTACTTACAAAACTATGTGAAACAAAAAATTTCTCGTACAAATTTTAATAATATAAATTGAACTGGTATATTTATCTCCTTGTGGTTAGGTTCAAGCATAATGCAAATGTTTTTAAACCCTTATAATCGTCGGGTATCGATCCCGAAAAGGGTTTAACCGCAACACGCTTAAACCTAACGCATTAAATTCTGAATACTCGACGATTTTTCATTCTGACTTCATGTCTAATGTTCACAGTGAAATATTAGGATTTTTTTGGAGTTTAAGTAACTTTTTATGTTAATGTTCTTTTGGTTTTTAATGTTTTTCAGTTTCTAGTAGGTACATGCTTAATTTTACTTCAAACCGACTACAAAAATAAATATAAAAGGTAATAAACTATGTAATGTCTATTGTCGGTTATTTAATTATGAAATAAATTACCCAGTCTGCTGTCGTGGGATAGTACCACTTTCGAATGTAACACCCGTGAAATGAACTCGTCAGGTTTCGGGATCAGTTTGAAAGTAGTCAGGTAACGAGAGGAGTGTTCACTGTCACCCTGGATGGTGAGACGACTACTGAAGTCGGCATAGCGGAGGCAACTACTGCTGCCTGAAGAAAATTTCTCTGTGGTTACAACTAAAAAAGGTTATTTGTATGCGCCGTGATTTCCTTCTATGTTTTCATTATAATTTAATAACAACCTTAAAAAATTACAATAAAAAATTAAGACATATAAATTGGAAATGTTATATCTTTATTAAAGTATAATTTATAAGGTAAAATTAATTATTCATAATTGCGTATAATAATATAACTGAACACTTCATTAAATTTAAGTAACGCGTGTGTGGAGGGAGAGTATGTTGTTATTTTAGCTATAAATCGATCTCATGGGAGGTAGAGTTACAATTTGTCGGTTCGCTGACGACACCATGACCGGCTGCTTTATTCTTGATAACTATTTTAACTTAAAAATTTAATTTACACGTTATTGAAAATTATATACTACCGCCTTTTTCCGGTCACTCGGAGACATCTAATCAATAATAACGAGGGTATTACGTCACTAAATCATTATTAGAAATGTTAGATGTGCGATACAGGTTTAATTACCGCCATCTACCGGTCACTAGCGAAGATGCTTAATATCGAATTAACTGAAAATAGTTTTATTTTAGGGAGTTTTGACTATCTTGAGGCGTCAGGTTATCTGTTTTGAATTATTTTCCTAAACTTGTGTTTCTTCGAGTATTAATGTGTAATAATAGTGGATTATAAACCATTAAGTGTTCGTGAACGTGCGTGAGTGTAGGCAAACAATTCAAAAGAAGAGAACCTGTGTTTCCATTTTCCCTCGAAAACTCTCTAGGAAGTTTCAGTAAAGATTCTACCACTTTACTGGAGCAATTTTTGACTTGACTGAGACTTGACCTGACTGTTTAGTGTGATGAATGAATGACTCGTGATGCACAATATTTTTAACTTGATGCAAAAATGTTTACTTTGACACTGGCAAATTGTTATAATGCCATATAAAACAAAAAGAAAAAGAGTTTTGACTATAAGGAAGACTAGCCCCATCGTAGTTAAACATATTCTAGCTTAAAGAAGTCGCCGATGAACAATCCTGTCAAACTCAAAGCACACGTCTGAAGTCGGTTCAACCAGAATGCTCTGCTCTAAGCTGACATCAAGACTCTAGCCTATATAAAAAGCACCTTTTCAGGCCGGCATAGTAGTGGCGACTGGAGCCACCGTGCGAGCGGTTCTCCAGTCGTCAATGCTCATGGACCTCCACTGAGTTTCAGGTAAGGTCTCATGTCGTGCCAAAAAATATATTATTTATCAACGCATCCCTTTCCTTTCGACTTTTGAAGCATCCCATTATCAAATGGTGCACATCTTCACCTACGCCACAGAAGTCACAGTTAGGGCTGATAGATTTTCCCAAACAGCTGAATTTTGTTGACGGGTTATGTCCTGATCATAAATTTAAATGTACCCTATTTCTGAAAATAGGTGTAGGTAAAACTTAACCCATTAGTTAATATGTCTTCATTCGAAAGTCAATTTAACGAGAATCGGATCGTGTCGTTGAAAGAGTATTTTCCAGTTGGTGACTTATTTGATTTGCTTGATGAAGCGCCTACAGCGGTTATAAAATTTATAATATAAATATTTTTAAATATCACTTTTTTAGTATCCTATTTTTACTTTTTTTTATTATAGCTCGACATATGACAACTCTCCACCTGATGTTAAGCTAGAGTGCGGTCCATGAACGGAAACGAACTGCTACCACAGATAAATTTCTACAGGCAGCAGTCTGCAGTCCAGCATACCTGAGGAGACGAGCATGCACGTGTGAGACCACGACTGCTCTATATTGTTTTCATTTTTTCTTTGCAAATAGTTTTTTATTTTTGTTATAGATATTTTTCTAAGAGCACCTACATACATGCGTAGTCACGCTTCTGTTTCCAAATCAGTCAAAAAAATACGCTCATAACTTAGAATAAGAATGAGTGCCTTAATATTTTTGATGTATTGCCAATAAACGTTATATTTTCGTGTATATACTCATGCGAATTATAATATTATTGTATACTAATTTATTTGTAGCTAAAAAAATTAAAGTTTACAGTCTAAATTCTTTCCCATTTCTGAATCAGAAAGAGTCAAAACAGCAGAAAAGACAATCCTTTTTTGAAATGCAAAAATAATTAAATAGGTATTAATCGCCAACGTTAAAAAGATATTAATTAGATAGCTGAAGATTTGTGCTTATTATTCTGAAACAAATTTTTGATAGGTTAAGTTACTTAATAAATAATTATTTATAATAATTAGTCGACTATAAACGTGTATTTGTTTTATGACTACAAAAATCTGAAGCCTCGTTTCAGAAGCAAAATAGTTAATATGTATAGCGTACAAGTATAGCCGTTTCAGACTTTGTAAATCCCTAAAATTTCTTATAGTTTAGACCCAGATCTGGACAAAACACGACCCGAAAACAACATGCGACCCGCCATTTGAAATTGGTATATGTTTTGTTTCCATTCCACTTGATATTTTTGTATGATGAAATGAAATAAGCATAGTAAAGAAAAAACTAGTCTAATCCGTAATTTTTATTTTATTTTAACTAGTTTAGTAAAGACTTGAAGAAATACAGAGTTCCCCGCGAGGCTATTTGAGTTGACCAGGCCTGGCTTAGACTACTTCAGGGTTTCCTTTATCCTCGATGACCTTTTAGGGGAATAGGGTCATGATAGTAAGAAATATTTCTTAAGGGTGTGTTATTTGTCACCAAGAGATATAAAGGGCCTATTTGTCTTTCTTATTCTGAATATCTTTATCTCGGAACATAAATTGTACGTGATACGTCACGACAAATAGCCTCATATTTAAACCTGAGAGATCTGAGTGATCACTCCCCTTGACAAAATTGTGTGAAAGGTCCTCAGGGAAATAACGTTGAGATATTTGTTTGGAAATTATTATTTTGTATATAATAATATAAGTTATAATAAGTAGATAAATATGTTTTTCGTCTACATTTTTTATTATTATATAATAGTAGCTTGACATATGACAACACTTCGCCTGATGTAAAACTAGATAAATTTCTACAGGCAGCTGTTGTTCCCTGCATGCCGGCTTGACCGTAGCTTTCTTTTTTCAATGACTTATTTACTTACTTTTCATTTCCATCCATTTTCGCGCATTAATATTTTTAGTCAATCTCCTCTCATCCATCCTTTCCAACGACAATGAAAATATACAATAAATAAAATTTAAATATTAAAATAAATCAGTTCATTATTTAAATTAATATTACACATAAATTTTATATTCACATTTGATTTAAAATTTAAAAATAAATAATTTATTCGTATCCGTCAGTAGAAGCATAAAAAGTACCAGTAGCATTGCCAGGGTTCCAGAAACCAGCAATAGTAACTTCATTACCAGCACATCGACTTTCAGAAAATCTTTTATAGGAATCGCATCTCCAAGCCAAATACGACCTCGGATTATTGACAGTAGCCATCCAATATTCTAAACAAGCTTTGTGATTACACTTAGCAGCATCGTGAGAGCCGAATAGAGGTATCTTACCACAATTAGGTTGGGAAGTACCTTTATTGAAGAAAAAATCTGCATCAGCCAAAACGCTTGTCGTGCCCAAACCACCGGAATTACAGTGGTAGACTTCAACATATTCCGCAACTCCTGAACGTATCTGCTCATCTATCAGACTGTTAGAAAAGCATGGTCCTGCAGGATCTAGTCCTGTGATCCTCCAGATCTTCTCTCCTGTTTTGTTATAGTAAATTTCGCCTGTGTGTCCAAGCATTTGCGCTCCTAAGCTGTGTCCAATGCAATGCATCTTCTTTGAAGGGAATCCTTTCGATTTTAACTTGGAAAGGAAGTCCGCTAACACTTTTCCGATATCATAAACATATTTTACGGATCTCTCATAGCTCTGGAACTTTCCACCTCTAGCTGAAGTGTATGGAGAATGATCTATTATAATCAAATAGCTATCAGGTAAGTTCTGGAATGTTTCGCGAACTCTATTCTCTGTTTTTTTACTAATGTGAGATTTGTAGCCGGGTGTAAAAACAATTAGACGTTTCGTTATGTCTAAAGAATATAATTCTTTTAATCTTTGAGCTGCTTCGTTAATCGGGAATGTTAGGTTGACATTGTTTGCAAAATCGTAAAAGAATACTTCTACTTCACTGACATCTAAGTCCAAGGTTCGGTTATGATCACCTGTAAAATATATAAGTTTATGATAAATAATAAGTCACTTTTGTCTCTATTCAATTAAATTCGTGTGAAGGGATTTAACTATGCCAATAAAAGTCTTTTCAAAGTTTTACTACTCTGTATTAAGTTGGCTAAGGAATGGTGGCCATTATGCTTTGGATTAAGTCTTTGGCCCAGGACCTTGGCCCAACGTTATACTGTTCTTAAGAAACGGCAAGAAACGGCAAGAAACGGCCTCGTTAGAGGGGAGAACTACTACCTACAAAGAAATGTCAGCTGACAACTCCGCTATGACAGCTTATAATCAGGAGTCAGGCTTTAAATGGCCTGAGGTCAACGATATAAAAAATTACTTACAAGTAATAATATCAGAATATAAAATAGCTTTAAATGGTCCATATTTGTCGATAACTCCAGCATGCGATGACGTCACAACACAGGCCACAAATAACACAACACTAATGACATGCATTATTCTTTTTTAAAAGGTTTTAAAACGTCTCACTTCATCTAAAATTTATGGTCGAATGAGTAACATTGACAAATAAAAACACGATTTGAATTCCGTTTTATGTTAAATTTTATGCTCTATTTCCGTGGATTAAAGTTCAAAGTTATTTGAGAGTTCGGACTGTTTATTTGCCAATTATAGTAGTTTATGTAATATGAATTTGCGTAATTTGTAAATAAAATTACTCATGTGCCTTGAATATTTCTTGATTCTTTAACTTTAAATTCGACAAATAATATTTAATTTATTTAGCAATTGGAGTATCTACAGAGAGACAAACTTTATTTAATTAGATTCTTTGAAAAATAGGTTAATGGCAATTTCCGTCAAAAAAATTCAAGAAATTTGGAAAAGTACTTAACACAAGTTTTATTATAACAAAATATTATCATTATACGTATAATTATAAGGCATATAATACCCTAACACAATGATGATTGATTTTAAGTTAGAATGCAGTCCATAGCGGAGACAGCTACAAACAAAGACAGAGAAAGGTCTGCAGGCAACACTCACCTCCGCTATGCTGGCTTGATGAGACAAATGCGTCCATTGATAGGGTGCACTCCTCTCGACATACTAAGCAACTTTCAAACTGATCCCGAAAAGCGACAATGTCACAACCTGAAACCTGAATGTCTTTGGTATTTCCCCGGGACAATAATGCTTGTTTTATATTGACAATTTATGCAAATACATTAGAAATATACTATAGTGTTGACTTTAAAAATATGTAATAGGTAGCTATACTATATACGACATAACCGCGAGGTCAAGAAGAGATAAATGGGCTAAATGATAATAGGAAAATATTTACTGACCATTATTACCAATTATAAAAAAAAACGCAAAATGTCTAGGTATTGTGTTTTAATTAAAGTTATCGTTTTTATATTTTTTTATTGTAGCCCGGCAAGTGACAACACTCCGCCTGATGTAAAGCCTGAGTACTGTCATTGTACGGAAACAACTGTAACTACAGAGAAACCTGTACGGGCAGCAGTCGCCTCCACTATGCTGGTTTCAGAGACGAACATGTACCATCCAGATACCTGGAAGCTATACCTGGAAGTTATACCTGACTACTCCCGAAACGCGGCAAGGTCACTTCACAGGTGTTACATTCGAAGGTGGTGGTACTACCCTGAACGGGCGGTATATTTAGGTACGTAAGATTTTTTTTAAAATTAATTAACAGAAAGTTAAGAATTACCTTTAAAATAAAAAAACATCGGCATATTTTTGCGGTCCTTAAAAAATAATATATATATTTATTTATTTTAAATTGTGACGACGAATATAAATAAAACGGAAGTTGTCAAAGTCAATTAAGTACACCTCGCGATGGGAATAAATTAAAAAGTGACTTCATTTAACTTACCTCGAATTATTGACATCCGGTATTCGCTTTTAAGTACAAGATATTCCGTCCCACATTTTATTATTATTTATTTCTTTGAAATCGTAGTACAAATTAGTCTTGCTTGTTTTTATATGTTTGTGTTGACAAAAAAATAAAAACGAAGTTATAGTTAATTAATCATTGAAAGAAACTTACTTGACTTAGCATGGGAGCAGCTAAGTATAACTGTACGAGAGCAGTGTACTCTGTCAACTTGGGCTATTCACACTCGTCTCTATTAAGCCCTGCGGCACGTGTTGTCTGCGCTAATGGGCCGCACGCTTTATGTGGAGTGTTGTCACATGAAAGATGTCTTTAAAAAATATATAATTAAAAATATATTACGAATGACACAAAATATATAAATTGGAGATACATACTTTACATTATTAGCCCAGTCTGTCGTACTGGGTGGGGTAGTACCACCACTTTCGAATGTAACACCCGTGAAGTAACATTGTCGCGTTTCGGGAATAGTTTGAAAGTAGCCAGGTATAACAAGAGGAGTGTGCACTATCTAGATGGTACATGCTCGTCTCCTCAAGCCGGCATAGTGGAGGTGACTACTGCCAGTAAAGATTTCTCTGTAGTAGCAGTTGTTTCCGTTCATGGACTGCACTCTAGTTTTACATCAGGCGGAGTGTTGTCACATGCCGAGCTACAATAAAAAAACATGTATAAACATATACATTATAACACACGTACAAGTCTAAATGAGATACAAATATAGGTATTAAAGATATTTAAAAAAAAATTGTATGACGAAAGCTGAAAAGAAGTTAGCAAAATACAACTTCCACAACCAGGGAGTAAGTATATTACCAGAATAATATTCAAGAAAACTTATGAGAAAATGCTAAAATGAAATGAAAACGCATAAGTTACAAGATGAAAAATCATAAGAGTTGAAAAGTCGTGATATTTTCCATTTTCCGTGAATATTTGCAAGGAACGGCCCCAAGGGAGTGGCAAGAATGTAATTATCGGTGCAGAGCGACCGCAGACGTAGCGCAATCACTCGACGAACTATTTGTGACATTTATTCTCTATAATATTCATCATAACGATAATTTTCCCTATAATGAATACATACCAAGGGACAACTTTTTAAAAATTGGCCAATGGGGATAAACTCCTTCACTCTAACCGCAACCATGATGGCTGCAAACTTTTGTCTCGCATCAAATTAAATCTAAGCAAACCGGAATAAAAAAAGTACTTATTTATATTTACCTCAATATCTGTAGATATTTTTTCATCCATTAGTAAAGTAAGCCATCCATACAATTCCACACGAATAAAATATTAAATCAAGCTCGCGTTTAGAGGGGCGTCCATTTCCGATTCGGACGCGAACCGCGTTACAAGAGAAATCATGTGAATATTTCAATATGTACACAGTTTCCGAATACAAGCTTCCAAACAATCGATTTATTCTATTTGAATACATGTATTAAGCTCACTGCTTTACTTCTATTTTTTTTTATTGTAGCTCGGCATGTGACAACACTCCGCCTGATGTAAAGCTAGAGTGCGGTCCATGAATGGAAACAACTGCTACTACAGAGAAATCTCTACAGCGAGCAGTCGCCTCCACTATGCCGGCTTGAAGAGATGAGCATGTACCATTCAGATCGACAGTGTACACTCCTCTCGTTATACCTAGCTACTTTCAAACGGGTGTTACATTCGAAAGTGGTGGTACTACCCCAGGGCGGCAGGGGACTTTTTGGACTAAATTGGATTATTTCAGGGTTTCTAAGTTTTTCAATGTTATCATAATTTGCATGAACCTCTAACAGACGAACGGTACATTACTAGGCTTATTATAAGTATGTATAGGTAAGGTCTCAGAGAAGGAAAGCTTCTTTCAACGTTTAGAAAGTGTAGAGGGATCAAAATTAGAATATCAGTATCGTTAAGTAATTATTGTCTTACGGTTTCTTCTTATATTCTTACGGTTAAAAAAAATCGTATATTATAGAATAAAGCATATTCAAATAATAAATATTAGTCTACATCATCATACCATCCATTTTTTAAACAGATTTTTTAGCGCTATAATCGCTATATCTAATCTAATCTCTATAAATACCCACGATTAATGTAACGTCAAATGTGATATTCAAATTATATTATCGTTATAGTTGTAAAGAATAACATTCCTTGGTAGACGTAGACATTTCCGTAGACTCCCTAATGAGTACCTACTTTAACGTGATGACTACTGCAGTGCTTATTGAAGCAACATTTATTATTACACTGATTTCGCGAAATTGCGAATTTTGTGACTAAATTGTTACTTTTCATTAACATTCTGATGTGCGCAAAACTTTGCTTGAAAATAAATAAATACATTTTAGTACACGGTGCACATTCGTATCCTCAAGCCGGCATAGCAGAGGCGACTGTTGTCTGCAGACATTTCTTATTTCCGCACATGGGCTTCACTCTAACATGCCGGACTACTAAGAAAACTCGTACATAAAAACCTATAAATTAATTATCAATTATATTTTATTGACTAGATTTGTTTATTATTAAACTATGATTATATGAAAGTAAATACAAAAAAAAATTGCACACTGAGCTGAACTATAATTTAATATGTAAGATAACATAAGATACGTAAAATACGATAAAAATTAAATAGAAAAAATCAACAACCTGAGTCGAGTTGAAGTTTTAGTAAAATTCTTGTGATTTTCATTGCATAAGTAATTTCAAAACTTCAAGTTAGATTACGAGAAAAAGCGAATATATTTTTAAATCTTTCTATATCACAAAAATATTCATGCCACCAGTAAATCCTTTTTGTGGTAGAACAAAAAGGATTTCAAGACGTTCCGCGAATAACTCTCTCAAAAATGTACTCGTTGAATTTTCTAAAATTTGTGACCTACCCTTTAAGTCTTCCATTTTCCTAAAAATATATATTTTTTAGGGTATTTATACACTTCAGCTTCCAGTATAGAACCTAAGTCCTACCTAATTTATTATTAACGGCCGTGTTCAAGTATCGCTAAATTCTAATCGGTGCCAATGTTATTCTTTTGGCACTTTGCTTAATGATACACGCACTACTAAGGGTCGTTTGCACCAGAAGGCCGGTTAAAGTTTTAACTATTACTTTTACGGCGACGACGACCGTTAAACGTTTACATTTACGTTTACGTTGCAATATCGTGTAAATTCATTATCGTTAAAAGGGTGGCTGATCTCAAAAATAATAAAAAAACATATTTTGACGTTAGCAACATTGGTTTGACGATTACTTTAACTTTAACCAAGCCAAGATTCGCTGGTTACGGTTAAGGTTAAAGTAACCGTCAAAAATGACAGGCGCGACTCGTGTGGAGTAAATGTAAACCATAATGTAAATGTAACGGTTAAAGTAAACGTAAAAGTAATAGTTAAAGTTACTTTAACTGGCCTTCTGGTGCAAACGACCCTAAGCTAATAGGTATTATAAAAACTCAAATAATAATCCATATTGACAGCGCACACTCCTCTCGCTACAAAAATACAACATAGGAAAAAATACTTCAATCAGTTATGTTATTCCTCAACTAAATATGTACCTATATATAACTGAGCAAAATATATATGCATCCGTACAGTTAAGTCTTTTATTCCCACAGAGGAATAAATCCTGGATGTTTCAGAGTGCAGTAAGAGATTTATGTCCGCGGCGCAAATTTTGCAAGCGATTTTAACTGTCCTGAACATGGTCTGACACTATTGTTGTCGGAAAAATAAAAAATGGATTGAATTAAAGTTATTTAAAACAAATGTTAGTTGATTAGGATCCCGTTACACCTACCTTTATTTTGGTATAGACAAAGTAATGCATAATGGGTATCAGGGTACTGTGGGTATCAGAACAAGGACTACACAAACTTATAATACCCAATTTTTTAATGAATCTTTATAATTAAAGAGTGTTAGGCAGACTGATGATAATTATTTGTCCCAGTGACCTTGTCGCGTTTCGGGATCAGTTTGGAAGTAGCCAAGTATAAGTCAAACTGGATGGTGCATATTCGTCTCATCAAGTCGGCATAGTGGAGGCAACTGCTGCCTGTAGTAGCAGTTGTTTCCGTTCGCCGTTAAATCAGGTGGAGTGTTGTTGCGAGGGGCAAATAGCCTCGTAAGGAACTTTGCTATATTTACCTAACCCTATGATTCGATAGCTCAGAAACACTAGAAACCACGATCTTCCCATACTTTGACGAGGACAAATACAAAGTTCACTGACCTGCTTTCACACCACCTTGAGCTTATGGTACAGCCTTGGTTCCTCGGTCCTGGTAGAGTTAGCTGGTGGTAGTCACTCGCGTACACATACAATTAATTACGATTTAGCAAACTTCGCTGATGAATGTCCTGAGGAATACGATTCCTAGCACGATGATGGGCTGGTCTTACACCAACAGTACGACTGCGTGTGGCACGGCCACAATGGACAACGAAAGTCAGTCACTAAAATAACACGGCTATTCTCACTATGCACAACTACAGACTGTTTCTTAATAATGATTACGAGGAGCTCCAGCAGCACGGCTGCTAGTTGCACGTTGATCGGCCGAGGACACGACGTGACTACTTACATAGACAGCGAATAGAGCACCTACCCTCAATCAAAATATCACAAGATATGCCGAGTTACAATAAAAAACAAAAACTTTTTTCTCTGACAAAAAATGTAGACTGTAATTTTTATGACGGCCACAAACTGACATAACAGAGGGAACATTCATCATAGAAATGTATCCTTTAGATAGATTGTGGTAGGCTTAATTTCCTGTCGACTCCCTACATAACGATCTTTCTACTAAATGTACGAAAAAAACGTGCCCGGGTATTTGTGGCTGCCTGTCTACCTCTGTGGGATTATGAATAATATTCTACTGTGTTTTGTATCTCAAAAGAAAGGGGAGAAGCCAGTCTACCTTTTTTTATAGTAGTCCTTCAAACGGAGCATAATAAGCACCTTCTCAGGCCGACATAATAATGGCGACTAAGCTCGACAGGACCTCCACTGTGCTTACCATCAGGCCAGTCGAGGTCCCATTTCGTGTCATCATAAAAAAAAGCGGGGAAGCACCTCTTGACAGTATTTACTATCAGCTGTGACGCGTCTATAAATGCAGATCGAGTGTAACCAGAGCCTTGTAAACCTGGACGAGAGACACTCGTATCACTAAGCCAGCATAGCGGAGGTGACTACTGCCTGTAGGCACTTCACTGTGATGGCAGTTGTTACTAGCTCACTCTAGCTTAAGATTAGGCAGATTGTTATGTCACGCCTGAGAATTGAGAATTAAAATTAAAAAAACATTATTTTAAGTATGTTCCTTTATTTATAAATAAATATAAATTAAATAATAAAACATTTAATGCCCGAAAAAAACTTAAAATAAATTCTAAATAAATCAGATCGATAGTAATGCCCTTCTTTAACAAATAATCACAAAAAGAGGCCGTTGCAAGAGATTCGATCAGAGACGAAAATATGTTTTTTTTTAAATCATGAAAGGTTTTAATTAAGAAGAACGTAAACTGTTCTATCTGAAAAAGTTATAGATATCACGGAAAAAGGCATCTCGCGTTATGCCTCCAAGGACGATGTACCTTTTTTTTATTGTAGCTCAGCCTGTGACGCCTAAAGTGCGGTCCATGAATGGAAGCAACTGCTACTACAGAGAAATCTCTACGGGCAGCAGTCGCCTCCACTATGCCGGCTTGAGGAGACGAGCATGTACTATCTAGATTGACAGTGCACACTCCTCTTTTACCTTAAAAGTACTTTTTAATTAAAACCATTCAAAACAAATCATGTAACATATTTCTATTTCACGTATAATGTACTAAACAAAAGAGATAAATGATAATTGTACATATATACATATACAATGTATGAGATCATTAAATATAGTTTGTTCAAATTATTTATTATATAAAAAAAACACTTATAAATATAAACGATTGTGAAAAACATGTATTGCAATCTTAAAAAAGAGGGAGATACGTTACGCATGACTAAAAAGTGGACCCTGCGAACTAGGTCTAACTGACATAGTTTGATACACGTACGCAGAGGCGGCTTTACCTATAGTGCAGGGTGTGCGGCGCACACGGGCGCCGGGTCTAAGGGGGCGCCGAACACCCTCTAATCTAATGCGACACCTCAAAGACACTACTCATTTGCCGACATTATTTAAAATTGCACTATTTGTACCCGAATTTCCGTTTGAAAATATAACTGTAAGTATTCCATTTTCACCCCGCTCCTACTAGAGGGCGCCATGGTACTGGTTGCACACGGGCGCCACAAGGGCTAGAGCCGCCTCTGCACGTACGTAAATTAGTGTCGGAATTCTGTCCCCATCGCGTTGCAGCCTAGCAACGGTTGTTTTTTTTGTTTTAACTAAGATTGCAATATGTAAGAGATGTTTATTTAAAAAAAAATGAAATCCCTGAAGACCCACGAAACGCGGCTGAAACCACTACGTTTTTACTTGTGGTAAAATGGTATTTACATTTTAATCATTTTCTTTTAAACAAATTTTAAGAACAAAATAAAGAAAGGAGAATGCCCATTCTCGACTAAGAGAAATGGGCCCACAATTTTTTTTGTATAGTTTGTCGACGATTGTCTAGGAAAATAAATCTAGATTCCTAATATATATATTGTATTTTTAGATAACTTTTTTTAAATTATAGCTCGGCATGTGACAACACTCCGCCTGATGTAAAGCTAGAGTGCGGTCCATGAAAACAACTGCTACTACAGAGGAACCTATGCGGGCAGCAGTCGCCTCCACTATGCCGGCTTGAGGAGACGAGCATATACCATTTAGATTGACAGTGCACACTCCTCTCACTATACCTGGCTACTTTCAAACTATTCCCGAAACGCGACAAGGTCACTTCACGGGTGTTGCATTCGAAAGTGGTGGTACTACCCCAGGACGGCAGACTGGGCTGATGACCATGATCAGTCTGCCTACCACTCTTTAAAACTAATGTAACTAATCAGTTTTAATTTTTTTTTTACCCGGATTATTTGACTTTTTCTGATGCAATTATTCGAGGTTATTATTATATTAAATTCTTTAATAATTATTGATAATATCTGTTTTTTATGCAATTAAACATTGTCTAATGATTGGTAAACGATGTGTTGATATAATTGAAATAAATTAAACGTAAAAATAATATGTTATTTTAAAATATTGTTTTGTTAACAAACTGTTAGATATTAGTGGGCCCAAAAATGGGCAATTTTAATAATAACAATTAAAAAAAAAAATAGGAACCACACTTTTTTTATATTAACGTAGACTAGTGTATCAACATGACTAATAACTAAATAGATTAGTTTAACGTGTGTAAGAATTATTATTGGAAATAAATTTTTGGAATTTTTTTTTATTGTAGCTCGGCATATGACGACACTCCGCCTGATCTAAAGCTAGAGTGTGGTCCATGAACAGAAACAACTGCTACTACAGAGAAATCTCTGCAGGTACCAGTCGCCTCCGCTATGCCGGCTTGAGAAGAAGTAGGTTGACGGTGCACACTCCTCTAACTATACCCGACTACTTCCAAACTGATCCCGGAACAGCAGACTGGATTATTAACCATCATCAGTCTGCCCATCAGCGATTCTTTCGGTACCGATATACTTCAAAATAACAGTACTATTATGAATACAGGTGAATTAAAACACAATTTAGAAGAGTCCAGATTCGAACCCGACAACTTGAAGTTAAATCCAAATAAAAGTTCACACAACATTAAACGTATGAGCATAGTTAAATGAGCAATAATTTTGATCAAATCGTTTCATTAATACAAGATCTTTTTGTTATACTTTGGCACAAATGGTCAAATTATTGCGAGAGAATAAAACAATCTACGAACTAAGCTTAATTACTAAAAAGATTTGCAGCGCCATCTATTAGTGGAGCTTGGAAGCTTCAGTTTTGCTCCATTAAAAAAAACACAAATAACAAATTGCAATTGTTATTTTAATGCAATAAATTATTGCAACAAATGTCCAATAATGTATACATATGTATACTGCGTTCAACATATCTCACAAGCAAAAATAACTAAACGAATTGTTCATAATAATAAATACGTATTTAAAGTAGTTCCTCGCTTCACCAATAGATGGCACTACAACTACAACAGTTTTTTTTTTTTTAGAAACTAACGCACACTATGTGCTGAAAAAGACACGTATTCGAAATTATACGCTTGCATTACGCCTGAAAACTGTTGCAAGCGTACAAAAAGCGTAAATGGGGGATATCTACGCTCTGTGAAATGAGCCTAGTACCTACATGGAGTACATAAGTATATAACTAACACCTAAAACACTAAACTACTGATAGTATTCTTTTTTTGGTTCGTATTTTATAGCAATAACCCGCGTGGGAATAATTTTATAACCTGGATATCACAATTTTGCAAACCTTACTTAGAATATTATTTACAATTATTTGTGTAAAGAATGAACTGAAAAAGACTGAATCGATTCGATATTTGATCGACTTGCTTCAAGTATATTTTATTGGCAACACCATAACTTGTGAAGTTATGAACTCGTGTGAAGCGAATATCCACTAGTTTTGATAGTCAATAAGAAACCGTATTCTCGGAAATAATAGTTTTTTTTTATTTTGACACATGTGACCTCGACTGGCCTGATGGAAAGCGCAGCCGCCACCACTATGCCGGGTGGGTTTGGGTTATGTTATTGTATTACTGTAATTAAAAAAAAATTATATAGATATTGAGTGGCCATGGTCTAGGTCTCGCTGGCCGGTACCAATGTAACAGTGTTATATGTAAAAAAAAATGCTATATGTACTTTGGTCGTTCAGTGCCTATAATACAAGCACGAGTTTAGTATATGTATTAAAAATATAAACATTCTAACAATAGTGTGTGTGCTCTAACATTTTTTTTTTCTCTAACCATGCGGATATCTGCAGCGTTTGTAATTTTTTGAATCTCTACACAAAACATGAAGTGCTCCACCACGCGACATTGGCAGTAGTTCCCTCTCGACGTTTGGAGGGAGATTGCCATACAACCCAAATAAGAAGAAGAAGAAAAATACATTTTTTTTAATGGCAAAAATGTTGATTTTCTTATAGCCTTCTCGACGGATCCTTTTCGAGACAAAAGCTAAATAGAATAATTTGACAATGTAAGAGCTCAAATAATATAGAAATAATTGTAAATAATATCTAAGACTGTTCTACTTACCACTACCATCAGACATAACGTTTCATTCAATGGGGTATTTTTTTTTTTATTATAACTAACATTTTTGGCATATACTAATACTTGTTAGGTTATCAAATTGAGCCTCTAAACTTGTTTTTTTTTAATTAATTTTGTTAAAATACAAACTTGCCTCCGAATAACTAACTCTTGACTTTTAAACAGATATTTTTCTATTTTTCATTGGCAACACCATAGTAGGATTGTCAGAGATACTTTGTTGGTAATATTAAAAAATTGAGTTTTGGCGGCCATCTTGAGACATAAGGTTATCTGTCTTGAATTATTTTCCTAAACTTGTGTTTCTTCGAGTGTTAATGTGTAATAATGGTGGATTATTAACCATTAAGTGTTCATGAACGTGCGTGAGTGTGGGCAAATAATCCAAAAGAGAACATGTGTTTCCATTTTCCCTCCAAAACTCCCTAGAAAGTTTCAGTAAAGATTCTACCACTTTACTGAGCCAATTTTTGACTTGACTGAGACTTGATCTGACTTTAGTGTAATGAATGAATGACTCATGATGCAAAAATATTTACTTTGACACTGGCAAATTGTTATAATGCCATATAAAACTAAACTATTCAAAAATGTAAAAGTTCGGGCAGTCCTTGTTCTGTCTTTCTATTAAATTGTGGAACGACCTTCCCAGCCATGTCTTTCCTCCTTCCTATAACATGGGATCCTTCAAGCGCAGTGTGAAGAGGCATCTCATCAAGCCGGCTGCTGTCTGCAGATCCCCATCTCTGACAGCAGTCGCCTCCGTTCATGGATCGCACTCTAGCTTAACATCAGGCGGAGTGCGGTCATATTACATGCTAGAATAAAAAATCTAAATCCATTGAAAAGTCAAGAATTTGTTCGTACTACCCTCCTGTTAGCGACTGTAGCTAGTGTGTTTTGAGAATGGAATCGAATCTTGATCTTGAGTAGAGATAGCAAAATAATAATAAAAAAAATTGTTAAAGACAAAAAAGTAGGGATTGCAACAAAACTGACTGTCCTGAGACAAGTAATGTGGCAAAACTATAATAAATATAGGAGTTAGGACTGAAGTAAGGTCAGCAAAACAGAAACCATTCAAAAAACAACACAAAATACACGAAAACGTAGAAAATCAGGGAAAATCGTTAAATTTTAAGGCATTTCTCCCTGAAACTACCTTTCTTATTTATCAAAAAGCAGTGTATATCTAAAACCCCTCTCACAATGCCGACTTCGTCGCCCCCTAATAATATACTATCAAATTCATATACATACTCAGTCATACGTATCCAGGTGTTGTCATAATACGATTTTTTAAAATTTTTTTTCTTACTGGCCATTATCTGCTTTCATTGCCAAGAAGTTTATTTTTTAATAAAAAAATTATTAAATAATAAAGTTCCAAAAACAATAAACGCTGTCTAACACTACTAAAAGGTAGCAACTAGAAATACTACTGGTACATTTTTTTTAGCTTAAGTGCTTACGGAGATGCAGGTCGTGCAGCATAGCGTAGGTTAGTGTAGCACCGATGAAACTGCGACGCAATGAACTGCGTATGCGAACTCAAATTAAAGCAACACTCAGCCTGAACTAAAGCTAGAGTGCAGTCCACGAACGGAAACAACTGCTACTACAGAGAAATATCTACAGGCAGCAGCCACCTCCGCTAGACCGATTTAAGGAGATAAATGTCCACCATCCAGATTGACACTCATTCCTCTCATACCTGGCTACTTCCAAACTGATCACAAAACACGACAAAGTCACTTTACGGATGTTACATTCGAAAGTGGTGGTACTACTCCAGGACGGCAGACTGGACTAATAACCATCACCAGACTGGACTAATAACCATCATCAGTCTGCCTACCAATCTTACATTGGTACAAAGTTACATTGGTACCGGTCTTTAGCGAGGTTCGAACACGGGTCTCATCGATCGTGAGTTCACACGTCTTACCACTAAACCACAAAAAAAAGCTGCGCTGCTCCACCCTACGCTATGCTGCCCGGGCTGTCTCCGTATACGCTTAAGCTTGACTTTTCGAGAAAAATGACGTATCGTGAAAAGAGATTCGAGATTTATCTAGTCTATTCCAACATCACTTTTCTCGTAACTTAAAAAAAATAACCAGTAAAACGACTTTAACGTGTTTTCTAATACTTAATGAGTGCGTCCCCTAGAAAATTCCAGAGAATTCTTGACCTTTCTAGAGAATTCTCGACCTTTCTAGAGAATTCTCGACCTTTCTCTATCTATTCCATGACCTCTTCAATCTCGACCTCTTGGACATACTCCGCCTGACTCACGGGCCATATTCCTGGTTCCATATTGGCCCTCTCGTTGGCTCGATCGAATAAATCTTGCAATTGATCCTGTAGAGGATTCACCTTCGATCCGATCCATTCGGCCGTTGAACGCGGACCCGTTAAGTTCTCGAATTCGGTCCGTAATTGGGGCTCCAACTCGTCCAACTTCTCCAAGCACCTGGAAATTGTTAATTAAATAAATAAAATGCTTTGACCTCAAACTTACAAGTAAAACGAGAGTCAATCCCATCAAGCCGGCATAGCGGAGGCGACCGCTGCCTATAGAAATTTATTTGTGGTAGCAATTGTTTCCGTTCATAGACCGCACTCTAAAGAGTGGTAGGCAGACTGGTGGTGGTTATTAGCCCAGTCTGCCATCCTGGGGTAGTACCACCACTTTCGAATATAACACCCGTGAAGTGACCTTGTCGCGTTTCGGGAACAGTTTGAAAGTAGCCAGATAGAGCGAGAGGAGTGTGCACTGTCAATCTAAGATGGTACATGCTCGTCTCTTCAAGCCGGCATAGTGGAAGTGACTGCTGCCTGTAGAGATTTCTCTGTAGTGGCAGTTGTTTCCATTCATGGACCACACTCTGGCTTTACATCGGGCGGAGTGTTGTCACATGCCGAGGTACAATTTAAAAAAAAAGCACTGTTTAACTCACTCTTGCGCCTCAATAGCGATGCTTTCAACTTGCAACGGGTTAGTGTAAGAATGCTCCAACTGCCATGGATTCATCCATGTATGTACACTGCAATACAAAAATATTTTAAATAATATTATTTTTTTTACATATGTTTCACTAAGAAGCACAGTGGACGGTCCATGAGCGCCGACGACTGGAATACAACAGTACACGATGGCTCCAGTCACTGTCACCATGCTTTCTCATGTTCCTCCTTCTATAATTTTTCCTATATTGTTACGTTCGTGTGTACAAAATAAAATACACGACTTCGGTCTTCACACCGATTTATTGCATACGACACACAATAACGTAGATGCAGGAGTGGTACGATAGTCGCTGGATAGCCTTCAGTAGCTGTTCAGTATCACTTCTTATCGTAGGTGTTGCTTGTATCGCATCCAGAATAGGACTACTCTTTGGGACACTCGGGTGTCGGTATTTATACTCAAACAGTATTATAAAAAAACCTGTAAAACCTAAAATCCATACATACAATGTATTATATTCATACTTACAGATCACCACGCATCAGTTCCATACATTTCTCCCGAAGATCAGAGAATTTATTGATCAAAGCGACCAATTCGTGTCCCGGCAAATTCATCGATGCAAGGCATTCCGCTTCGTATTGCACTGGAAATAATGTTTATTTTAGTATTCCTTCATTCTCAAGTGTAACTAACACCCGTGAAGTGACCTAGTCACGTTTCAGGTACAGCTTAAAAGTAGATACTCCGCTTGATGTAAAGTTAAAATACGGTCGCCTCCACTATACCTGCTTGAGGACACGAATTTGCATCGGATTTGACAGTGCACACTCCTCTTGTTATACCCGGCTACTTCCAAATGATCCCGAAACGCGACAAGTTCACTTCACGGATGTTATATTCGAAAAAAGTGTGCTCTGTCAATTCATTTCCTCCTCAAGCCGACATAGCGGAGGTGACTGCCGCCTGAAGACATTTCTCTGTGGTAGCAGTTATTCCCGCTCATATATCACATTCTAACTTAATATTAGATTTAGTAATTTTCAAAAAATAACGGTCAATACATACTTTGTTTGTTATTTGTGAGTATTGTTTTAAGGCATATAGCAAGGCATGGTAGGGCCATCGGTAGTAACTCGCACATTGTTGCGAAATGATCGAATCTGCAAAACAACAATACAGAGGAATCCGTTTATAATGACATCGCAGGGAAATAGCAAACACGTCATACTAAACGGACGTCATACAAAGCATTTTGTAGAAAATAAACATCCTGTTTTTGTTAGTATGTATTTATTTTAATAGAAAGAAACAAAATAGAAATTATACGTAATAAGTACTATCAAGAGCAGGGGAGCAGTCCCAATTTTTTTTCAAAATTGTTTATCTGAATATTACAGTTGCTTTCTCTTTCTGATTGCATTATAAGTAAAAGAGATCAATATTGTTGTCAATGTTTCTATATGTTTTTACATATTGCACGTCATTTAGTTGTCAATGTTATGAGGGAAAAACGAAAAAAAAATACATGTAAATATCAATCAAATCAATCTACACACGTCAGTTGTCATAGCAACGTAAGAGAAATATAAAAATATGCAAGTAACATTAGTCCTTAAGGTGGGACTGCTCCCCTGCTCTTGATAGTACCTATTAGCATCTGTTTCCTGCTTGCACGCGGCGAACATAGCTCAGTCTGCCGAACAGGGCGAAGCCATTGTTCGCCGTCACAGACACACAACCTGCGCAGAGAAATGCTCTGTTCGTGCGGGCATGACGTCTACACTATGGAAATTCTGTTACATTGCATGATACATTGCGACAATGCGGACGGCAAATTCTTTCATTACGTGTTACATTGCATGTTACATTTCGTAAGTCTGTGCCCTGCTTTACAAATTCTCCTTTAAAACTCAGTTTTTGTTTTATTATCTTTGTTTTATTATTATGGCTAAAAATTATGGCTATGGTTAAGTCTGACGATAAGCAATATATTTTGAAATATACCTCGACCATCCTGTAAGTATGATTCCGTTGAACTTGATCTGTGGCTTGTATCTCGCAATCTCTCGTACCCAAGCCACTTGGTTGCTCACGTAGCGTTCTAGAGGTACAACGATCTGTAAAAGATTATAAAGGTGTTAGGCGACTCTTTTACCTCTCGGTAGATGGCGTTGCTCAGATGCTTTTTTTTTTTAATAACGGCCGTGAACTCACCCGTCTTTGAACTTCGCTAAATTCTGCCCGGTACCAATGTTATATGTACTTTAGTCGCTATTAAAGAGTCGTAGGCAGACTGATGATGGTGGTTATTAGCCCAGTCTGGCGTCCTAGAGCAGCACCACCACCTTCAAATGTAACACCCGTGAAGTGATCCTGTTGGGTTTCGGGATGAGTTTGGAAATAGCCAGGTATAACGAGAGGAGTCAATGCAGTCAATCTAGATGGTACATGCACATTCGTCTTAAGCTGACATAGCGAAGGCGACTGTTGCCTGTAGAAATGTATCTGTAGTAGTAGTTATTTCTGTTCATGGACCGCACTCTAGCTTAACATCAGGCGGAGTTGACATATGCTACAATTAAAAATGTGTGTTACGGTTTAAGCAACGCCATCTAGCGATAACGAACGGTATCGCCATTATAACCATCTCGAGTCCATATCCACATAAGGTTATTTAAAAAGCATTTGAGCCGGTATAGTGGGGGTTCACAATTACCTGATGACTACTAGCAGCTCCCTTATAAACGGACGCAGCCCAAACAGAAGGGAATAAGGTCTTGTATCGCTCCCAAGTATTAGCATCCATGTCAATTTGCTCCATGCTGTAATCCCATACAACAGGCAGGATTTGATTACCAATATTGTATGCTGGAAATTAAAAAAAAATAATTATTGTAGTTCGACATATGACAACACTCCGCTGATGCAAAGCTAGAGTGCGGTCTATGAATGGAAACAACTGCTACCACAGAGAAATTTCTACAAACACCAGTCACCTCCCCTATGCCGGCTTGAGGATACTTTCAAACTGAAACGCGATTAACCACTTCACGGGTGTTATATCCGAAAGTGGTGGTACTACCCCAGGACAGCAGACTGAGCTAATAACCATCATCAGTCTGCCTACCACTCTTTTTGGTACCTGTTAACTTACCATGAAGAACCTCATAAGGTACAGGCCTCATCACGTCGTCCCACATCAAAATCTGGACCGAAGGAGCGGTCTGTCGTAAATAACTCGCAAGAGAGCACACGTGACTCAAGTATAGTGATGTTGACCCGCCCTTCCTTAACGTCTCGTCTGTGACAACACGTTCGCATTCGACGCATGTGCGAGAATGCCATATCTAGAACCACAAATAAAAAAATGTATAGTACAGGATTATAGTTCAACATGAGAAATATCAGCAGGCAACTGTCACCTCTGCTATGCCGGCTTGAGGTTAACGAATGTGCCGAGCTACAACAAAAAAAATCTAAAGAATAAAATATCTAACAGTAAGTTTAAAAAAATACTTACCTCATCCCCACCAATATGGACGTACTTGGCATCGGGCTGAAGAGCCAAAGCCTGTTCCACCATAGTCCGAACTAAACGTTGGGAGCCACTCTTAGCTGGACAAATAATAGACGGACAGAGTGGAACTTCACGCAAGTTCGACCATTTCGGATATTTCAACACAAATTCCATGTGCCCGAACGTCTGAATTAATTGAATCTAGAATAAGAAAGAAAAATATATATCTAAAAGGAAAGTTCTTCATACGGTGCACTTCATCTCTTTAAGCCGGCATAGCGGAGGCGACTGCCGTCTGCAAATTTTTTTATAGTAACAGTTGCTTCATGAAATCCATTTTGCATTCATTTTATCATTTATGAATTGTAATTTTGTATATGACAACACTGATGTAAAGCTAGAGTGCGGTCCATGAAAGGAAACAACTGCTACTACAGAGAAATCTCTACGGGCAGCAGTTGCCTCCGCTATGCCAGCCTGACCCCTCCTCTCGCTATACTTTGAAACACAATAAGGTCGCTTCACAGGTGTTACACTGAAAGTGGTGATACTACCCCAGAACGCAGACTGGGCTAATAACCATCATCAGTCTGGCTACCACTGTTTAATAGAACATTAATTTTTTTTTTTAAAACAAACGATAAAGAATTTAATTCTCGTGAAAAAAGTGCTCACCACTTCAAGTCCATAATCCTTGGCCACTTTCAATATATAGTGGACATCAGAGAGTGAATACAGACCGTCCCCAACATAACTTCTATTATTGCTTCCAATATCGATTAACTCATTTGTATAGGGGAAGGTATCTTCCCATTCTACGAGGATACCTGTAGCACCCCATGTCTTGAAGAGGTACATTACCTGAATACAAACATTAATATATTTCTCCTTTTTTCAGGAATTTACATTTTTTTTTCAGATAAAATATATATTGTTACGTTCGTGGGGGGCTACAAAATAAATAATACACGACTTCGGTCTTCACACCACTATTTATTGCATACGACACACAATAACGTAGAAGCAGGAGTGGTACGATAGTCGCAGGATAGCCTTCAGTCGCTGTTCAGTATCGCTTGTTATCGCAGGAGTTGCTTGTATCGCATCCAGAAAAGGACTACTTACACTCGGGTGTCGGTATTTATACTCGAACAGGAGGAAGCTTCTAGAAAGATCTCGTCGAAGTTGTTTACTAATTATAATGTAAACAAGGTCACAGGTCACGCCACTTTTGTGGGTGTGGCCAAGTTGTTTACGCTACGCCGCTTATACGAGAACTTTCTAGAAACTTCGACGCATGCTATCTCTCTCGCACCCCAGGTGCACGTAACAATATTTATAAATATGTATATCATATGCATTGACAGGTTTCTTGTGGCATTAAAGGAGAATGCCCATTCGTGTAAGAGAAATGGGCCCACAATTTTTTTTCGAGTTTCACGATTATTTTGTAGGAAAATAAATCTACATTCCTTATATCCAATCAGTTTCAATTTTTTACCGAAGTTATTCAGTAATTAGACTTTCTGATTCAAAAATTGATGTTGTTATTATATTTTTGTTTTTATGTAATTAAATATTGTCTATTGATTGGTAAACGATGTGTTGATATAATTAAAATAAATTAATTTAAAAAAAATAAGTTATTATTTCAGAATATTGTTTATTTAACAAACTATTAGATATCAAGTGGGCCCAAAAATGGGCATTGTCCTTTATTATTTATGATAGAAAAAATAAATATTTCCTCCGATCAGGAATCGAACCATGGAACTCCATTTATCTTCAGAATATAACCGAAAATCTTATTCTTTCATTCCCAATAAGTTCAAAATGAGTTTTATGAATTTAAAAAAAAACTGCTAATGATTTATTAAGTCATATGGCATATTAAAATTCATCGATAAAAATAGTAAACAAAAAACATGTATACGAGAAAAAGACAAAGAAAATTATCTGTATCAATAAAAACGTATACCAATGACGCAATTAACACGATCTAGGTCATAACTTAGTCCATTGATTTATAGCCTAGGCATTAAGAAGTGTAGTACAGCGCATGCGTGCACCACGCCCGGCAACGGACGCTGTTGCCATGCAAACTGGTGCACTGCATAGGACAACGCCCATGAACTAGATAGAGATGCGAAGTACCTATTAAACTTCCGGTTTTAAAAGTGGCTGTATAGCATTAAACCCTTAATTTTGTCAATATCGATTTGTTTTTATTTATTGTACAGGCAGAGGTTAATTTAAAAAATATAAATAATAGAAAAAATAGTTATAAATGTATTGATAAAAGCACTAGTTAAGTAACAGAGACCTAAAAAATATTAACAATTAAAAAAAAATCAAAATCTTAGTATATGAAATTCGTAGTCTAGCGTCGCAGCTTATCCCAAAGGGCTAATATAATTACTAAAAAATTATGACATATACCTTCTCCAAGTACTGCACCTTCATCGGAGCACCTTTAAGGTCCAAATGTACGATTCTGAAACAAAACATACATAAAATATAATTACAGCACAAGAAAAGATTTCAAGCTGCGCACAATTCAGGGCGTGGCAACCTACGACAATATCAATGTCATGTTAAAATAATTCTGCTTAACCTTATTTGGATAGTCATGTCTATAATTTGATGTACTAGTTTAATATTAAATTAAAAAAAATTTAGTCATAAATTACACGTTAATAAGGAGCGCTATTATGTTACTCGATTGTCTCGTAACGGTAACGGTTTCGAATAAAATCGAATTCTCCACAAATACCATCATTTTCGAAGTGACCTTGGGAACAGTTTGGAAGTAGCCAGAAATAACGAAAAAAGTGTACACTGTCAATCCGAATGATGCACATTCGTCATAGCGGACGCGACTGCAGCCTGTAGAAATTTATCTGTAGTAGCAGTTGTTTTCGTTCACGGACCGCACTCTAGCTGTACATCAGGCGAAGTGTCGTAATTTAAAAAAAATCGTCGTTCGTTCAGTAGATTAATGCATCTTGAAGCATAGAGTGAGTGGGTGTACCAGTACCACATCAAGTACCAATAGTAGACCATTTTCAAGATGCCAGGTAAATAAATAAATATTTCTTTAAAACTTCTTTTTTCATTTGGTTACTCTTAACAGATCGAGCTACGTTCTCGTCAACAGACAGATACCAATCAAAGGAGAATGCCCATTTCTGGGCCCACTTGATACCGAATAGTTTAGTAACAAAACAATATTCTAAAATAATAACTTATTTTTTCATTAATTCATTTTATTTACATCAACACATTATTTACCAATCAATAGGTAATTTAATATAATAATAACCTCAAATGTTGCATCAGAAAACGTCTAATGACTCAATAACTTGGGCGAAAAAATTAAAACTGATTGGTAATCGACAAACTCGAAAAAAAAAATTGTGGGCCCACTCTCTCTTAGGCGAATGGGCATTCTCCTTTTGTTCTAATTTTTCACCTTAGCAAGATGTATAAGATAATAAGGATATCAAAGATGTATTATTTTAGCATCGTGACCGTGTGTTCGCTATGATATATAGCACGGCACACCGCCTCGCCGTTTCATTTTTTTTTTTCAAATGTTAAGAATACGAAATATTTTTTTTATTATGCCGCAATCAAATCGTTAAAAACTCATACAGACAAACGCACAGCCTACATCATTACTGCGTTAACAAATAAAGCTCATTTGCAAAAAAAAAAAAACAAAATAAAATAGATTTCAAGTTTGTCTAATAATTTTATTTTATAGTGTTATCTGATTCATTTTGGAATTCATATAGAACAAACAAACAAACAAAGAAATATTTATTTTTTTATATGGAAATGGAAATTCTTTTTTTACTCTGCCATCCCTGAATTCGCCTTCACACATCCCTAATTGTCATACATACTCCACAATTAGTTAACTGTCAAACAGATGAAAATAAATTGAAACAAAGTGCATAGCAGAAAGGGCAAAATAATTGCTTTAGGTCAATAATATTTAACATCAATCGCAATTTGCATCTACACACTTCAATTAAGTTAATGAAGAAAATCAACTTCATTTAAATAGATACTTTTTATAGTAGCTCGACATGTGACTGCAGTTCCTCTGATGTTATATTAGGCTAGCCTTATACACCTGGAAGGTATCTCTGAATTTAGAGATGGAACCTATATTATTAATTGCATACAGAAAAAATGTTTGTAGAGCATAATTACATTGTATGTAATTCCGGGCTTTCTGAATTAAGAGTGTGGTCTATGTTATGCCGATGAGGTGATGAATGAGCACAAGTTGACATTGCACACTTCTCTTCTTATACCTGACTTTCCTCAAACAAAAAAAAAACTATAATAGTCTTAATAATTGTGTTACATTTTGTTGATTTAACTATTTATGTTTTATTGTTGATTGTACATTTCTGTAGTCATCGCATTTTTTTTTTAATAATTCATATTTTTTCATTGTCAGTTCTTATTTTTTAACAACTCACATTTTTTGTACACATTCTTGTTGTTTTTTGTGTCTATTTTTACGTTTAATATCTTTGTCTGATACTGTCAGTGAATTTTATATGTTAAGCCAATATATAGACCTTATTATTATAGTTTAATTATTTTATTTTATTTATTTAATTGTTAATGTTATTTGTCACGCTATTAAAAAACAAATGAATAAATAAATTTCTTAACATTATTATTCAAACTAAAATGTTCGGAGAGATCACTTTTTAAATGCAAAAATTTTTTTTAGTATCAAATACTAAATAAAAACCTAAAAGCTAAGGTAGTACTGTATTAATTCATATATAAATATGTAAACATAGAAAAGACTTTGAATTAACTTCAAGATCTTTGTTGTGTGCGAAAGGCCACGCCCCACTCCAACCAACATTCTGCCTTAATTTAAACAATATTAAATATATTGCAGGTCAAATTATAACAATAAATAAACGAATTAGAGATTATTAGATCTGTTCTAAATATTATTTGAACTGATTATTGATTCTAGTGTAAAAAAAACGGTTTTTTCAATAAAGGTCATTTTGTAATGAATCAATTTCTCTAAAATGGTTACAGTATTTAGATAATTTAATTATAAGATACGTAGAGAAATTAAAATGACTTAGCAACAATGTAAACATACTTATTTTGCTCAATAGGTATGCGTAAATTTATTGAAACATGAATTTTTGAGTTTTATCACGTTTTTTACATTAATTTATTAATTACATGCCTATAAATGCATTGATAAAGTAATATACTATATTATTAAGGAAATAATGAGGCTAAATGATAAGTTCAATTAGATTATTATTCCTTTAGTTGTCTTATCGGAAACCTTTTGTAAGGTTCGGAAAATTTTTATGCATTGCTATTAGACCTTTAAAACATACTTATATCATAAAAACAGTACTATAAAGACTTAAATAGAGTCATTTTATTATTTAATATAAGCTCTTAGCTGTAATGAAGAGCTAAGAGAGAGCTATCAGATTTTGTGTTAACAAAGACTTTGGGCGTGGTCAACACTTCACCTCAATTTTTTTACAGCAAATACTAGCTATAAAAATGTAGAATTTTATATAATATAGGATTAGTTTATAGGTGTTGTTATTATTAAAATATATATGTGGCTATTAGTATATACAATAATCACATATAATAAATATAGTTTATAAATAGACTTTTCTCTTTGAAATGATTATTATAATGTTATTAGGGATATTTATAGGTGGTATATATCTACTTATATTTAATTTTTAATATTTTATTTTGTTCAATAATGTCTATTGCGACATTAAAGGGCGTGGTCATACAAAATATATATATTTTGAGTGTATTCATTTTGTATAGCGTTTTAAACGTGTTTTAGAGCAACATTCAATAAATAAAAGAGTAGTTGCGACGTTTTTTAAAGCTAATGTTTAGACGGAATTCGACCTTCATATTTATGAGAATTTTCCCCAAAGTTCGGTAAAGCATTCTACGTCATCTACAAGTAATATAAAGCCTTAATAAATAAAAGAAATTAATATTTCCTTACCTATGAAAACTATCCATTGTGCTCGGCCCCGCCATGACTTCAAAACTTATAAAAAGTTTGCCAAATGCAATTACGACAATGAATTATTTAAGATAATATATCAGTGAACTATTTACGAAGTCTCAGGATGATTTTGAGCCGAGTTAATGTGCATCTTATAATTAAATGAGCAAATTACGAGATTTAAAGAAACACCCCGCCCTACAAATTCACCGCAAATTTTGCTGTCACAACAAGGGAAGTGGTGAGAATTCCAAAAGCAATTATGTTCACTGATTTTGTTCCCGATTTTATGCCTTATTCCATCGAAATACCTCTTGTTTTCATTCTTTTAAATAAAAGTTACTTTTCAACTTGGGCTGGACCGTTCGCAAACGTCAAAATTTCTGTGTTACTGTGGAAGCTTGGACTAGTTTTTACTTAAGATCAAATTAAATTTATCTCAATAATTTCCATGTCTAAAATTTATTTTATTATTTAAATTGAAACTCCATAGATTACAGGATTAATAACAGCTATTATAAAAATTGTACCTTTGTAAATAACTTTGTAAGATTAAATCCACTACACCATCAAAATTGTAAGAACGTCTATATGAACATACATTTTCCTTTAAAAATTGAATGTTGTTATTTTCCGCGGTTTTCGTTAGAAACTACATATAAAAAACTTTGCTATTACTTTGTTAGGTAAATTTTAAAATGTAAGAAATATTGTCATTATAGTTTTGATTGCCTGGCGAAACGTATAACTTCGTAAAAAACGACCACGCCTCAGTTATGAAAATAGGCACAGCTACAATGTAGGTGGTAGGTAGGTGGCATCTATATTGCTACAGCAACCAAACTGCACACTGAACTTTACTTTTATAGCCTATAAATAGATACAGAAATATATAAATTCATTAAATATTTACGCCCTCAAGGATAAGTAGAGATGCACTGTCTGCATTAATTAAAGTAATCGATTGTTGTGATTATTTTTTATAAATCTATTTACATGCTTGTAATTATTTAATTAATTAACACAGTTAGGCAATCTTTGCAAACATAATTTTTGTATTTTGTTTGATTTCGAATTTTTTCTACTACTACTCACTAACTTCGTATCGAACATGGGGATGAACTATAGAGGTCAAAATAAAAACAGATATTTTAAAATCAAATTTATTCCAAAATAAAAACTTTAATTCTAAAAATACATTGTCTAAAATTATGCAAATACTTTTAGTGATTTATAAACGCAGTCTAAAAATTTAAGGCATCTCAGACCACGAACTGCCTCTGAATACTTTGTTTGCAGTCTGCACGGATTTTTTTAGATGTATTTTTTACATTTGTAATAAAATAAACCCTAATACATAAAAAAGTATGTTTCTTTTGTTTCTCCAGTATACTTTTTGTTAGATATAGTTCCTTTATTAGGGAAGTGTTCAGCTTTTTCTGGATTAACACCATTTTTTATCCCTATACTTAGAAGGGTGGAATACGGACACTAAACGTGTGTGAATTTGTGGAGAACTGCCTGTATTTAAAAAAAAAAGGATTTATTACCCTGTTTACATTTCGGAGTCGGACTCTATAATTCGGTTTTGGCAAGAAAATATATTTTACAAAATATCCTTGTATATGCAAAGCTCTTGTATTATCTATTCATTAAATTGGATTTGACTGAAAAATGTTTTTCATATGTAAATGCGAGATAACATTTTATTTATAATTCTAAGTTTTGAACTATAATACATTCATTTTAAACAATAAAAAGAATTATAACTATTTGTTAGATTAATTCGGAAATTTGTGACGTCATGTATGTTTTAATAAAATTAACCCTAAATAACTTATTGGGAATACTAAGCATTGAAATATATTATTTGATTTATTTTGACATACAATTACTTCAAATCAGACAAAAAAAACCAGCGTCTTTTGGGGAACAATTCTCAAATGTAGTAGTTGAAACGTACATTTCTAGATTTTTTTTTTTATTTCTTCTCAGGCAAGCATTTAAGCAATGATGCGGTCTAAGATGGTACACGCTTGTCTATGAACCTTTTTACCCTCAACTTCTCATTTCTACGAATTTTTAGCCAATAGGAATACGTTTTTAAAGATATTATAATACACAACACAACGTTTTTAGGTTCAATTGCACCAAAAGGCCCGTTAAAGTTACTTTACGTTACGTTACTCCACATGCGTTGCACTATCGTCGATAAAATGGTAGCTTATGCAATTAGGAAAAATTCCCAAAAATTAATTTAAAAATTTATTTGGCCTCTTTTCATACACTTGCTATTATTACTATTACTTTAATTTTGACCAGCAAAAAATTCGCTGGTTACGGTTTGCGTTAAAGTAAGCGATAAAACTGACAGGTTTTTTTTTTTGAAGCAACCCAATTTTACTTTTAACCATTACTTTAACGTGAACGTCATAGTTAAGTCATGTGGTGCAAAAGGACATTAGTGTAAAGTTGTAATGAAAAGTAATAAAAAAATTATGTTTTAACTACATTCGAGAATCCAAAGTCCAAACCACGAAAGGAAGAAACTGGTCTGACAATTAACTTATTTTTTCTAACATCCAGACTTAGGATATAGCACGTATTACTGCCAACTAAATAAGATAAGCACTGAATAAAACATGTCAAAATAAATCGAAATATTACGTAACTAATGTGTCACAATAATCCTCGTTCCAGGCTCAGGATCAGAATACAAGTCCTTGGTCAGAGGTGTCGTGCCACAAATTCTAAAGTTCTTTGAGTAAGGAATAATTCCGACGAGCAATCCCGAAATTAAGACCCAAACACCGGCGACGTAGAATGCAGCGTCCCATTCACCAGTCACGTCCTTCAGGCCACCTGTACGGACAATTTAAAAAAAAATGTTACACAGAATGAAAAGCACAAGCCTTCCTGAAAAGTAAGTATCATAAATATTGTGCTAATTTTGTTCAAAGAAAATATTTCTTTATTATTAAAAATAGTGAGACTTGTCTTCTAATCTCGTTAAAGTCTGACCGGTACCAATATACCTATGTTATATGTACTTTGGTCGCTCAAATCAAAGTGCAAAGGCACTATTAAAGAGTGGTAGACAGACTGATGATGGCTATCAGTCTAGTCTGCCGTCCTGTTGTAGTACCACCACTTTCGAATGTAACTCGCGTTTGGAAGTAGCCAGGTACAACGAGAGGGTGTGAACTGTCAACTTAAATGAAGCACATTCGCCCACAGAAATTTCTCTGTAGTAGCAAGCAGCTGTTTCCGTCCATAGACCGAGCTATAATAAAGAAATAACTTTAATTAAATAGAGTGCGCACTTCACGTCTCCTTAAGCCGGCATAGTGGAGGCGACTGCAGCCCGCACAGGTTTCTCTGTAGTAGCAGTTGTTTCCATTCATGGGAAAGCTTTACATCAGGCGGAGTGTTGCCACATGCCGAGCTACAATAAAAACAAAAAGCAAATTATTACCTGCAATAGGTGGCCCGATCAAATGTCCAATTCCCTGACAAAGGAGAACTAATCCATAAGCCATAGTAAATCTTTCTAACGCAATCAACTCGACCAAAATACTTGGCGTATAAGAATAGGAACTAGAAAACATCAGGCCAAATATAACAGCGTTTAAAGCTAACAAATAGAAACTGTACGACGCTTTCGGATCTGTAGTTCGGACAATGACTGGAAACATAAATATTGATGCACCGCATATTATAAGGCATCCTGCGTAGGTCTTTGTCACGTGAACCCAGGGTTGATCTCCAGCCCAACCCAATCCTACCTGAAAATAAAAAAAAATATGTTAAGTAAATTGTGGTGTAATACATGGAACTAACTGAAAAGTTGGTTTCAACGATTTTTTAAATGTAGCTCGATATATGACAACACTCCGTTTGATGCCAGAGTGCGGTCCATGAAAAGAAACAACTGCTACTACAGAGAAAGAGAAAAAAGATCATTTCACTGGTGTTACACTTGAAAGTGGTGGTTCAACCCAAGGACGGTAGGCTGGGTTAATAACCATCATCAGTCCATTGGGGCACTTTTGTCACTCCAAGCCAGCACAGCACAACGACCGCTGCTTGGAGAAATTTCTGTGGTAGCAGTTGTTTCCGTTCACGGACCGCACTCTAGCTTAACGTTAGGCCGAGTGTTGTCATGTGCCGAGCCAGCGCTGGATTTAGACTTCGACGGCCCATAGGCAGAGCATGTCGTAGAGGCCCCTCAAATCGTTTGTGGTTAACTGTTGAAAGTTTCTATTAAGGTCAAGGTAAAGAAGAGAGCAAATAAATAAGTTGGCTAACACAAAATTTAACACAAAACTAAGTTTTTTTTTTGTTTCTACTGAGCCTTTATCGATTTCATTTAATTTTAAAAAAATTGTGGTGTAGTGGCGGTCCATAGGCAACTGCCTATGTTGCCTATGCTTAAATCCGGCACTGTGTCGAGCTACATACAATATTTAAAACTTACAATGCCAATAATCGTTGCGACACCAAAAATACTCAGCATCAATGTCCCTTGCGTCTCAGTGTACCCAGCTTCTTCCATAAAGGGCGTGATGTAGAAATACGGTACAATGAACCATATAAACAATATCAGCGTGGCGAGATTCATCATGAGGAAATGAAATTCTGTGAACATCTTCACGTCGAAACTTCTGTTGATAACTGCATTGACCCTGACGCGCCAACTCTGGAAATCAATATGATTTTAGTTATTATTGAATTATGAAGAAAATCTAATAGAAAAACAAACTCCAATGGTTGTTAGGCATAAGTTTTGAGCTAACTAAATTTGGAGTAGGTACCAAGCAAACGTCCTATCATAAAAACTTGCAATAAGTTTCAGATTTCGAAACAACTTTTTGAATTAGTATAGCTTAGCACCTACTCCAAAAATATGGTAGGTATGTAGACAATTAATTTGTACATAATAAACATGTGTCTATGTTTATTACTTTGTGTGTAGATACTCTTGTTAAAAATATTTTTCACTTTTGAGTGCTTTTAGTGTTCAGTTCAACTTTTTTTTGAAAATGTTATTTATTATATTATAAAAAAACAAATCTAAGCTTTTAAAATGGCAAAAAAATATAAGAATAAAATAAATAAAATTTTAGCCAGTAATTTGATTCGCCGGATGCTAGTATAGAAGAATATTTACAAGAAGCAGTCACCTCCACTATGTCGAAATGATGAAACGAATAACGTTTCAAATCGAGATGCCCTACTGAAACTATCTTGCTAGTCTAGCTTGAAAATCTAGCCTCGTGTATTTCCGTGTTGCGCTTTAAAGAAGGTAGTGATTACAGAGAAATCACTACGGGCAGCAGTCGCCTCTGCTATGCTGTCCTGAGGAGACGAGCATGTACCATCTAGATTGACAGTGCACACTCCTCTCGTTATACCTGGCTACTTTCAAACTATACCCGAAACGCGACAAGGTGTTTGTGCTTCACGGGTGTTCCATTCGAAAGTGGTGGTACTACCCCAGGACGGCAGACTGGGCTAATAACAATAATCAATCTGCCTACCACTCTTTTAATAGTGCCTGTAGGCACTGAGCGACCAAAGTACATATAACAAAGTTGTGTGTGTGAAATAATATCATTCGATAATCTCTTATCATGTGATAAATCCAAGTTAGCATTAAGTGCGTTAACATATCTGTTTTTATAATTAAAAATCATCTGTTACGAAAATTGTAAATAGAAGAATTTTTAAAAAAGTAAGTATAATAAATGAGATTATTTTGTATCCGCGATAAGATAATAATATGTTTAATTAAAATATTATCAAAAACATATATTATGACAAGCTTTTTACATATCAGGCTTGCAATTACTACGTTATAAATAAAATTCATTCAACATACGGAAGAATAAAAAATATTTATTTTATTACTCGAACAGTACACATGTAAAGCAAGGACAGCAAATCAGACCACCTGAGGGCCTAGTACGTGTTCACATTTACGCCGTGACAACGTTACGCGAAATCTCTCCAATCGGAGGAGCGATTACGTTAGGCTGTCACCTGTGAACGCTGTGAACTCTTATCATGTCAGTAAGGTCAAAAAACCTGGCAGGCAATACTAGAGCACAAAATAGTATAGTAGAATGAGCGGTGATGTATCCTTAACTTAATACAACTCATTAACAGTTTAAATATTAACCTAAGTCGCGTTTCGAGATAGTATGAAAGTAGCCAGTTATAAGAGAGGAGTGTACACTGTCAATCTAGATGGTACATGCTCGTCTCCTCAAGGCGGCATAGTGGAGGCGACTGCTGCCCGCACAGGTTTCTCTGTGGTAGCAGTTGTTTCCATTCATGGACCGCACTCTAGCTTTACATCAGGCGGAGTGTTGTCACATGTCGAGCTACAATAAAAAAAAAAATCTCAACTAAAAAACTTGCTTAAATGATGATGGTGTTTATTAGTCACAAAGATCATACACCGGCTGAAATGTGTGTAGCAGCCCTAAGCAGACTGACCGTAGCGTATATGGCCTGCTTCACTTACACACACGCACACATAAAAAATTACATTAATACGAATTGTAATCATTACTAGTTGCTAGATTGCTAGCCTAGCTTTTAAAAACTAGCTTTGTGTATCACCATTTTAGAGCTGAAAAAACGTCTTCAAGCACTAACAATTATAGTGATCCAAATTAGATGTATTGAACTCCTAGATTTTTAATTCATAAAACACAGCAACTACAAAGTTTAGTGTAAATATATACCTTTTCCTCTTCAATTTCTTCCACAGACCACATTGAGTTTCGATATATATTAGGGCAAGATGAGGTTCTAAGTTTATACTTTGCTATATTCATCATAGCTCCACGGTGCATGATAGAATGACGATGAACTCTAATATCCCTCAAATAATGATGATCAGTATTAAACTGTCTTGACAAAAACCCTTCACGAACTGCCTTCGACTCTATTGTGACCGTTTTATTTTCAGCTATGGGATGTAGCAATTTATCTCTCACCAAATCGAGTTTAGTCTCAAAATCTTTCTTATTTTTCTTGCCTAGTTTTAGTTTCATTGACATTTTTGTTGATTTATTCTTAGATACTTCTGATACGGGCTCGACCGGTATTTTCTGTTCCGAGCTACACCTTAGTGCTAACAACGAAGGATAGTTTTCTAATACTATATTGTACAGATCGTTATTTGTAGATAACTGTTCTAATACTTCCCTAGGAACCTGAAAATTATGATTAATAGTATTAGACGTTACTTTGCGGAAATCCATAACGATTTTTTAAATAAAAATACCTTGTATATAATTTCTTCTATTTGATGTTAGTGGGGGTGGGTAAACAATTACACTATCAGTAAATGTGCATGCAAAAGCGAAAGCAAGTATCAACAAAATCGCATGCAGCACAGGAACTGTCAATATTAGATCCTACACCAACGCGTTTCACCACTCCACATGGCATCCTCATGAGACGTGCGATCGCTCCGACTTCATTCCAACGGCTGGCCGCTGAATTACCACTCATATCAAACTCTATTACATGCTTAGAAAATATTTAGTAATGGTGAAGGTTTGAAGGTGACCTGTCCGTTCAACAATGTAAGCGAGTAATTCTTATTATGTTTTATTATTTCTAATTGCTCAAACCGGATAGGCTAAAACTTTTTTCATACGCTGTCATTCAGCGGTCAGTCTTTGGAGTGAAGTCGAAACGACCGTTGATCTCCTGAGGATGTCACGTGGAGTAGCGAAACACATCGAGAGGCATTTGCATGTTGATATAGGGCTAACATTGACAGTTCCTGTGCTGCACGCGTCTTTGTTTGCTACTTGCTTCTGCTTGTGCCAATTTCAAGCCAGCTTTTTACTGAGCCCCGCACGAGGGCATCAGGTTCTTATCTTTCGTCTCCTTTTCCGCTTTGACCGCTCGTGTGTGAGGTGGTCCGTAGCACCTTCCATGTACTACTGTCGGTTAGTTATTTGTGTACCTACTTCCACTAACATCAAGTACCGGAAATTATATGCAAGATAGTTTTATAATTTTTTTGAATAATATATTATTTCACATCTGTACAGCTGAAATAGATTTTTTTAAAATATAATAATATTTTAATACTAACCTTCTCACTTTGCTGCAAAAACGTTGGAATATTTATTACGGAGCTCACTTTCTGTTGAGCTAAATCAGCGTTCATTTTCGTAACAGCATCCAAATTTTCAGCAGCAGTTATTGCTGTTACAAGTGTAGTTAATATGTATTCAGGTGTCGCTCCACTTTTCATTAAACTTTTCAATTCTTCAGTACCAGGGAAGTTTGAATCTGCTCCCCCGGATTTGGCTGATTTTGCAGATCTTGCAGAAATGGATACAGAGCTCGGGACTCTTTTGGACTTAGACATTTGACGTTGTTTCGTCTGTTCTTGTATCAACCATTCAGGATCTCTCATTACAGCCCCGCATACGCAAACATTGAGTACAGTACCAGCTAATAATACTAAACACCCTCTCCAATCATATTCGTCCAATAAATAAGTTGTTAATGGCGAATACACAAAAGTGCCAAATCCAACACCACAAGACCCGAGACCTACAGCCAAGTTACGACGCTTCTCAAACCAATAAGCTATAGAAACGACACATGTCACATACAAAAGACCCATTCCCAACCCTGCGATCAGACCATAGGTAACGCATAGTACAGAAATAGAAGGGCTATATGCAGCTCCAATAAATCCAATCGTTGAAACAATACTTCCTACTATAGTCATTTTCCTGCATCCATATCTATCTACGAGAGCGCTCATTAGCGGCCCGGCAATCAAAGGAACTGATATAAATAAACTTCCGATAATTGACGTCACAGCTTCCCCTGATTCAAAATATTTTACTAATCGTGCGTTGATAAGTCCGTATGAGAATGCGAGGCCGTCTGCTACAGTTGCGATGAAAAATGAGGCAATAACGACAACCCATCCCCAACCACCGTCAGGTATATGCGGAGTTTGTTCAGATGGAATCTTACTCGAGCATATACTGTCATCATCATTCAAACCCGAGAACTTAACACCTTCTGATGTTGAAGCACGATCTTCATCTTCTTCATTGTCACCCTTATAATAAACGACAGTAAGGTTGTTGTTTATTTTTGTTGCCCTTGTGTCATTCCCTAATTTTCCACTGAGGTCTACATTAGATGCGTCAATAGCAGGAAAGCTATGACTCAAGCCATTCTTGACGACTTCATGTTTGTAAAGAAGTGGCGAATCCGCGTGTTCTCCTTCTGAAGGAATTTTCGAAGCATATTTTGGCGTTTCTTTCCCAGAAATTCCATTGAGTTGAACTCTCGGTGAGTCCATTAGGCTTCGACTTTGAATAAATCTTGTGCTTAGAGCACGATACGAGAAGCGTTTTATTGACGCTTCTGTTTATATAAATATTGATCTTAATCTCGGGTCTCTGACTGAATACCTGCAAGGTCTCGTCGATGAATTAATCAAGGGAATGACACAGGGCTTTATAGTTATCGAGTTCATAAAGGGGCAGCCGGTCCTCGATTCCACGGTTTCTAAATATTTCCTCTCAAACTTGATGTTACGGTAAATCTTTATAAAGAAATCCCTCTTATTTGACATGTAGTTACAGTTTTTTAGCACGTAACATGACAAAAACTTCCAAATTGCTGAATTCTGAAACAATGCATAAAACGATGATTAGAAATATTATATTTTATATTTTTTTAACAATTACTCAGAGGCAAATATGTTTGTGATTTGGCATACCAAAGTTGTATGTTTCATATTTCTAATTATAGTTACCTATCATACGAAATATTTTAAATACAACTTTTTCCTTGATTCATTTATAAACAAATGTAACTAACTTATAAAAAAACTACACCTCTTCATAACAAATTCTTTATACCGAATCGCAAGTAATCGTAAACAGTAAAGATATTTTATACGAAAAAGTTCCTAAATTAATTAGATCGTAAATTAATCCCCTCTAATTAGTGTACATTTTAATAATGAGAAGACCTTGAGATTATTTTAGATTGGAAACAGTAAAATAATATACAATATATACATTATACATTGTAGACTCTATAATATGTATCTAACTACAATGTTACAATCAGGAACTGATATTTTATGAACAGTTTAGTAGCTTACATTAAAGGTATAATTATACAAAAGAATAATAATAATAATAATAATAATAATAATAATAATCTTTATTTATCAAATTAAAGTAACACACACAGGTTAGTATAGATGAACTTATATTAGTGTTAGTAATAATAACAAAAGAGCACGGATACGCTGACTCCTGAACTAGTTATACACTGTATTTCAGGAGTCAGGTTTCACCAATTAGGGGACAAACGCACTAATTACAAAATACAAAGAAGCATACACAAAATAAATGAATGTGCTATAAAAATAAATACCTAATTATTATTACCTAAAATTTATTGCACCACAGAATAGATAAAGACACGTATGATTTTGTTAAAGGGCGAAATAAAATTGAAAACTTCACGGAATTTCAGCTGAAATAGTTTAAATCGAATATAAATACAATGTGATACTCGTAATATTAGACCCGGAATACATGAGACCAGTTTTTCAAGTTATTCCATTCGTGTCCTGACTTCCTGTACTGGTTAAAGCGATTTTTACGAATTTTAAGTCAAGTCAATAGTCGGTGAAACAAAAATCTTTGTCACTGAAGACTAGTCGAACGCAAGTTAATTTTGCCAATCGGACGAAGCTAGTTGTGTAACCTAAAATAGGAAAATGAGTGGTGGGGGAACACAACTAGCTGAAACTGAACATAATCCTAGCTCAAGAAGCTATTAAAAATTAAGCTAGTGATATTTACTGGAACGGGATATGTATTTATAACGGGAGGAGTGGGCACTGCCAATCTAGATGGTACATGCTCGTCTCCTCAAGCCGGCATAGTGGAGGCAACTGTTGCCCGTAGAGATTTCTCTGTATTAGCAGTTGTTTCCATTCATGGACCACACTCTAGTTTTACATCAGGCGGAGTGTTGTCACATGCCGAGCTACCAAAAAAAAAGAAGCTAGTATGCGAAGGTAGCATGTATTCAGGACTTTAAAACTTATTTTTCACGTTTTAATGAATACTAATATTAAGTATAAACAACACATTATTAGTGTTTTTTTAGGTTTTACGATAACATGTTTTATTCAGTTTAAATAAATAAATAAATAAAATAAAAAAACACTTTATTGCACACAAAAATCGTACATAGGCGAGCTTAATGCCTTTGGCATTGTCTACCAGCTAACCTTTGTTGGTGTGAGCGGAGATCTACAGTGCATTGAACAAGATAGAATAGGAAAATCAAAATAAATAAATAAGTAAACATATAAGTGTATTATAACAAATACAATAGGATATACAAATAAATAAATAATATAAACTATTAAAGTGTGATAATAATTGATAGAAAAATCATAACATTTTTTTATTGTTTTTATTGGCCTGCTATGCCAAAAGGACTGGCGAAAGACCACAAAAGTTTCTCTGTAGTATGAGTCATTGAGATATATACTAAAGGAGCAAACCTCATACATTTGTCATGAAAAAGGCGTAGGCTGTTTCAAACGATTTGACAATGTCAATGTCGGCTTACGTCAAGTCAAATACTAACTGACAGAGAACCTAAATGTGGCTGTGGCCATATTTTCTCTCGCCTCACATTGGGAGCGTCATTGCACATCTAGTTGTATATATCAATGGTATCAGTCGTTTCGTTTATGGACTGCTTAGAGGGACATTAGGAGGGCGGGTGTTGTCTAGTGCCGAGCTACAATAAAAAAAAGGGATACGACTATTTATTGCCTTTTTTTTTTAATTGTAGCTCGACATGTGACAACACTCCGCCTGATGTAAAGCTAGAGTGCGGTTCATGAATGGAAACAACTGCTACCACAGAGAAATCTCTACGGGCTGCAGTCGCCTCCACTACTTAAAATACAGAGATAGTTAGATAAAAATAGATCAAATAAGTTAGTTTAATTCAGTACAAAAATGGCCATGAAAATAACCGATTCAACAATTTACTTCTATGGAAAACTGGACAATACGGGAAATTTTCTGGTAATATCCGCTTTTAACCGGAAAGTAATGGCCGCGTTCCAAATCGTCTCATGCGCGAGACTTGCATGATATAAACCTTAGTTATTTTATACAAACTCTTCATACTATCTTAGTTTATTATCGAGATTTGCGAGAACAAATGCTGATGAGATTTACACATGCCTACAACACATGTTTCGCAGATATCGTGCAAAAAAAAAAGAATACAAGTTCTATAAATATTAATAAAAATAGATCACAGTGGCTGTATGGACTTTGATCCCTTTGCCTTTCCGGAATAGGAAAACAGAACTGAAAAAAAAAACAAAAAAAGTCTGGCTAGCTTTACAATTTCATTTTGGGTACTGCAAACCCTCACGTTTTATATAGATCATCAATTTGATTATTTATTACTGAAAAAACACTAAGATTTTTATAGTTTACAAACCATCTTGCTTAGTAAAACCTGCCTTGAGCAAACAGCCTTATTTAAATGTAATGTAATCATAACCAAGAATTTCATACAGAGGAATTAATGGACAAATTAAAGTGACAAGTTTGTAACAGAAAAATAAATTACATACAATTATTAACTCTACAGTACAGTTAAGAGTTAATTGAACCAATTGACCTTCTACAATATGTTTATTTACTCCTAATAGTTTATGTGCTCCTGGTAACTTGAATTTTATTGATGATATAAATATCTCAAAATGCCAACTTACCAAACTCGCAATTAAAAAAAATGACAAAAAAGTAATTACGAATGCTTCAAACGATAACAATATAGGCGTCAAGTATGAAAAACACTTGAGCTTAATGACGCAATAACATGTTTTGTCTGGCAATGGTCTAGAATTACAAGTTCTTTTACACCTACCTATATCCGTTTTAATTTAATTGCACATTTTTTTGTTAATCAAATATTTTCTCTGACATTTTTGCACAAACCATTATATTATAACGAAATTAAAATTAAATTACTCTTTAAACTCTCGACATGCAAAATTAATTAGAAAAAAGGTTTATTTTAATTCCTTCAATCTAAACGTTTGCAGACGAGATTTGCACCCTCACTATGGTCGCGTCTTAAACAAAATAAACGCAATAGTAAGGCGTTAGGTTATAATCTTTTAATCTATAAACCTCTTCTTCTTCTTCTTTTGTTAAATGGCCTCAAATGTCATGACAACGACAATTCTACCAATGTCGAGTAGTAAATTCTTAATGTTTTTACATCAAATTGCAATGGTGTTTTACAATTTGACGCTTTCTTGGAGTATTTGGCGGGAATTCACCCAGTTACGTCGCAATATGTGCGTTTTCGCGGCGTGGGATAACCACAAAAAAACCGCTTCCGTTGCCTCATATAGAGTGAATTTTAATGTTTTTACAATTACTCACAAGCGCAGCATAAAATTACGCAAAATAACACCAATTTTACACAATAATAACCACTAAACTAATTAAGGAAAGGGATAAAAAAACACCTCAACCTTCCCGGGCAAAAGCGCGCCAAACACTCCCTAGAAACCTCAAATACTGCACATAACGCACAGTCTGCGTTGACAGGGTTACAGTTCAATTTTCTATCAATTAAGACGAATCTATAACGAGACGGTTCTGTAGGCTATGCCTATGCCAATTTTTTTATACGGTAATTACTATTATATTACTGTTATAGGGTAATTAATAATGATGAAACATTTCCGTGGTCGGTGGACCGTTTTAACTTTCTTGTGAGATCATCTGGCGCCTTTCCGAAGCTAATTTTCGCGATGTAATGCAAAGTGGTGAAACATGCTACTAGTGCTTTGATTCAATTAGTGCCTCAATGCAAGCTATTTCTAACAGATAAACTATTTGGTAGGCATCTAATTACTAAATAGTTGAAATAAAAATTCAAAACTAGCTTGCTATCCTAGCTTGAAAACTAACTTCGTGATCCGGGCTTAACAGGCTGGAATAGCAAGCTAGTAATCTGATCTTGGCAACTGGCTCGGTATATCATTAAGCAAGCTGTAAGTGGACGAATATTTTGTTTATTGTAGACTACACTCCGATTGATATTAAGCTAGAGTGCGGTCTATGAACGGAAACAACTGCTATCACAGATAAACGAGACGAATGTGCACCATCCAGATTGACAGTGCACACTCCTTTTGTTATACCTGGCTACTTCTATAAGCGAGGAGATCTCTCATGAGTTCGATTTCACATTTGATAATAGTGGTACTACCTCAGGACGGCAGAAATTTATGACTTAGTAGGAAAATAATGTATTTATATTTATTCTGTTCTACTTTGCCTATGTACAGTTTTGACGCAATTTTTGCGAATAGATTACGCCCGTGACGTCAAACTTGTGTCGTATGTCCATTAAATTTACTTATAAATAGATTTCGTGGCGTAAGATGGTTGGCCTCCGTCTGAACTTACGTCTGATGGCATATGCCATGTGTTTTAGGTTTTTTTTTTATAATCGACGTACTTATGTACGGCGTGTTATAATATTTATTAAATTAAAATAAGGATGTTTATGCTTCCATGTCTAACAAATCAGCTTTAAGAGTTTAAAGGAAAGAGTGTGCGGATTGCATTCGTCTCCTGAAACGGCTTCATGTAGACATTTTCTCAGTTGTTTCTGCTCACTCTAATTTAAAATGATATTAGGCAAAGTATAGAGTCGAGCTACTATAAAAATTCAATCAACTCTCTTCACGATTTTTCCTATATTTATAAGACATAATTACGTAAAAGAAAAAAGTTTATATTTTGTAGTTTAATATATGCCATACGCTGAGAAGTCTTAAGAATGAAATGAATCTTCGTGTCTACATGTTCCGTTAAAGTTGCAAGTAATGCCGTTCACATATTATTATAAAGAACAGGTTAAAAAACGAAGCTACCTCAACACCATTTTTAGTAGACACAAAATAAAACTATTTGTACATATTCTTAATAATTGGATTCTCAACCTTATTCTCTACAATACAAAGTTTAAATTAGATTCTAGCTTTATGTAAATTCTAAACTCTAAAACAGCTGTTGTGCCTACGCAATGCGTTATGCATGCAAATTGAGTTCATTCAACTTTACCTACATACATAATTTTATGGTGGTAGGTAGACTGATGATGGTTATTAACCCAGTCCGCGGGTAGTACTACCGATTTCAAGTGACCTAGTCGCGTTTCGGGATCAGTCTGGAAGTAGCCATGTTTAACAAGACCTGGATGGTGCACATTCCACTTCTCTATCCGGAATTGCGGACCCGACTGCTGCCCGCAGAAACTTATGGTTTATGGTTTTCTCTGTGGTATCCGTTGTTTCCATTAATGTACCGTAATCTAGCTTAACATCATGGGGACTGTTGTCCATATGTCAAGCTACAATAAAAATAATCATATTGTGTTATGAGTGTTTGACGCGCTGTTGCCCGGAAAGGTTGAGGTGTTTTTTATCCCTTTCCTTAATTAGTTTAGTGGTTTTTATTGTGTAAAATTGGTGTTATTTTGCGTAATTTTATGCTGCGCATGTGAGTAATCGTGGAAACATTAAAATTCACTCTATATGAGGCAACGGAAGCGGTTTTTTTTTGTGGTTATCCCACGCCTGGAAATTGTGACGTGACCGGGTGAATTGCCGCCAAATACTCCTAGAAAGCGTCAAATTGTAAAACACCATTGCAGTTTGATGCAAAGACATCAAGAATTTACTACTCGACATTGGCAGAATCGTCATTATTATGACATCTGAGGCCATTTAACAAAAGAAGAAGTTCATGTGGTATTTTTAAATGTAAATATACAATAATATTATGTCATACTGTTTTGATGTTTAACAATATAACATCCTTTGCTATACGTATCAAATTCATAATAATGTGATTCCGGCTTTTGTGTTTTGTCATTGTGTAGCCATTCTGGGTGGTCTGCGAGAGTTTATGGTAACATAACAAATGTAACATGACCTACATGACCACAAACAAGGCTCGCAGAATTGAATTGCATAAATTCGCTCACTATGCGAGCCAAATAGGACGCCATTTTGTCTGGCAATTCGCACGCACTTCATTAGTGGTATTTAAGGTGTACAAAAACAAAAATGCAAACAACAAACATAAATAACATAGTGAACTGGTGACTGTAGCATAGACGGTGCATATTCGTCTCCTTAACCCGGCATAGTGGAGGCGACTGCAACCGGCAGATATTTATTTGTGACATCAGTTGTCTGCGATGGATCGCACTCTAATCTAAATACTATCTTTATAGAACTGTATAGTTCCAGTCTTTTTAAACAAAGTTTTTTTTATATGAAGGTCGCATAAAACACTCATGCATAACTATTTTTGTGTTAAACCGTACAAAGTAATAAATTGAAATAGAAGAAAAACAATTTATGACATAAAAGTGAGTGCTTAAAAAAAAATTGGCCCACAATTTTTTTTTCTCGAGTTTGTCGATGATTTTTAGCTCATCTTGAGGAAAAATAAATCTACTTTCTTTATACCAATCAGTTTTAATTTTTTCACCCGGGTTATTGGATAAATTAAATGTTTTTTTATAAATTTGAGACTATTATTATTTAATATAATAAACCATAGGTAGATGGTTTATCTTTTTTTTTTTGTATGGATGAAAGGAGATTATATAAAGATTGTATAAAGTGGATGGCAGTGTCGGAAGGGGGCGCCCTAGGAAGACCTTTCTCAGTCAGATTGGTCAACTGCTGAGAATGGGTCAGACCCTCAACCGACGTGCATGCATGAGGGGAGCAATGGATATGGTCGAAGCGAAAGTGGTAGAGGAGTCGCTGGCGCTCCATAGTTTCTGCCTACCCCTTGTTCCTAACAAGGCGTGAGTTAAGTAGTAGTAGTAGTTTTTTTTTTTCAAATTATGGTTTATTTTTAATAATATTTAATTTTTAATTTTTGACATTATTATAGTTTAGGTTTGAATTGGGCTGACATCGCCACGATTGTGAGCGTAAGCCCCAAATTAAACAAAAAATTTGAGAAAAAAAGGGCTATAGTCACATTTCTCTGTGGTAGCTGCCAATTGTCTTTGCTCATGGACCGCATTCTAGTCTCTTAGTCAGAGTATTGTTGGTGACTCATTTGGTTTTACCTTACACTAAAATTAAACTATTAATTCGCAAAAACAACGTTAAAATAATCTAATCTTTAGTGAGCGTTTTCGATATAAATAATTATTTTGGCAAAAGCATCGATAAGTAAGTACTGATAATCTTTGAATTACTATCCGTTCGTGCAATATCTTTTATCTACATTTAATGCTTTTTGAATCACTTCGTTGTTATGAAAAGATAACCCTACCTAGATATACAATATACGTGTATACTGTATATACATACATTGTATTTTTTAATAATAGCTCGGTATATTACCACATTCCGCCTAAAGATCATGTGCAGAGACAAATGCTGCCAAAGACTGGCTGCAGGCAACTGTCGCTGCCGCTATGCCTACTAGAGAAGACAAATCATCATCATCAATTGTCACGCCAATTGTCCATCCGAATAGACAATGTACACTCCTCTCGTTATACTCGGCTACTTATAAGCTAACCTAACCTAAAACTCCGAAACGCTATTCTTCACATTAAAATATGTATTGTTTTTTTTTGTGAATTTAAGTTCGGTTTTTTTTTTGTTAATTATGATAGGCACAGATTAAAATTGACAATGAGGAAGTGGCAATTTGATTGATAAATAAAAGAGATTTATGCTTTTTTTAATCTGGTAAATTAATATAAAATCAATTCATTTGTTTCATATCGAAAGCGATCTTATCTTTGTTGGCAACACTAGACACTATAAACAAATCTGCATTACATAATATTTCAACTATTGCCCACGTAAGTCTTATTTTAACTGAAGATAATGTTCAAAATTTGCTCCGAATACAACATTGAGCTATCTATTTGTAATCTATAAAATAACTAAACTCTATATGAATCAAAAATAAATATATTGTAAATAACATTAAAAAAGTCCTGGTTACGCACAGTGGGCTGAAAATCGAGTTTTATAGACTTAACCCTCTTTTAAAAGAAAATTGTTTATTCTTAGTGAAAAAGATACTAGCTTTGATGTATTATAGAATTTAGCGAGGTTAGAACACGGGTCTCATCGGGTGAGATCACGCCTTCTTGCCGTTAGACCACGGCCGCTCTTATTTAAGTATTTCTTGAGTTACAGAAAAACAACTGCCTCAGAACCTACTGCAGGGATTTTTATTCGGTTTTTACCAATGAACAGAGTGGAAAAAGGTTTAGTATCTACCTAACTAAAAATGCATCCTTAATGACGAGGGAAACCATAAAACAGGAAAACTGAATTTGTTCATAACTATATACTAATACTTTTGTATGATATAAGTAAGTGAAAAGTATAATATAAGTTACTTTATTTTCTGGCCCAACACTACGGGTTGACAAAAAATAAATTGTTTATCGATAAGATAGCTAATTATTTTCGTTTACAACCTTGTAGATTAGATTATTATTTAATTGAAATATAATTAAATTATAAGATTTGTTTAATAAGATTGATGAAGAATTTAGTCAAAAGCCCCAACGTCAAATTAAAAGTTTATTTTTGTATTTTTAAAATATCTAATTTTTTTTATATCTGTACTAAGCAAGTTCCTGTATCATAGACCGGTCAAAATTTAGCGAGATTTGAACTCGAGGTCTCATCAATTGTGAGTTCACGACTTTATCGCTAGACCATAGTCGCTCTAGATAAAACTGGTGTTACTACGCTAAGAGGACGGCAGACCACTTTTCAGATAGTAGACCAATGACGATATTTGAGCTCTAGTCTCTCAACCGTGATTCCATCAACCTATCAACTTAATTTTGGTGGTTTCGGGTTTATACCATAACAGAAGGTCAGCAAATCTCCAAGGTGAAGGTCGGTCTACAAGCCAATCCCATACAGATTCAATACGGCGTTTTTTTTCAATTCGTTGTTTTGTGTCTGAGATTTTTTAACACAAACATTTTATGCAAATTATCGACCTTATATCCTTTGTAATAAGTTCTATAACTTTATTATTTACATATTTTAAAAACACGTTTGGTACACACTACACATTGCATTGAAACATTTTTACACTAAAAATAAACCAAAAGGTTCATTGACCCAATCTCTAAGCGACCGATATTTTATCGTTCATTCAGAAACTACTTTTAAATACACAATAAAATTAGAAACAAAGGACAACACTATCAAATTGTGTTATTTAAAACTCATATTAGGATTTTAATGGGTAGGTACAGTACGTAAGAAATATTTGTACATTCGCTTTAATTAATATAAAAAACTATTTTAAAATTCTACACTGAATCTACACTACAATCTACATTGAACATTTCTTCTACAAAGAGGGTAAGCAGTGTAATTATAAACGTTAAATATGTTTAAAAAAATATAAAACAATATATGTACATTTGAGAATTTAATTACATAAATAAATGGAAATTGCCATTCAATACATAACTTTAGCGGTGTAAAATGAATTGAATTTAAAAAAATGCATTAATGAACCTTATTGCTATAGCAGTAAAGATTAAATCGTGTAAGTTCGCAAATACTACTCTTAAAACAAGTTCTTGTTTCACTAACCATCTACTTTCACAAACAAAACGCACCACATAATATAATTTAAATTAAAACTATATAACCTTATCAATTTTATTACAAATAATATTTTGATTAAGTAGATTTAATGTTGACATGACCATGGTTTAAATCGTTATCAATTAAACAAAAGGCGGAAATTGATATTTTTGACTTACTTATTTCGCCGATAGCGCCCCTTTTGCCACAATACACTGGGAGTATGCAGAAAGTCACACACTGGGTTTTTATGTAGCAGCTGAACAAAACACACGTGCGCCTCGCTCGAAGATTAAACACAAATGGAGGACTAAGCAACGACAGACACCGGCCGTCGCTGCCTCTTCACACAGCACCGCATTTTGAAAAAAAAAAAGAAATCCCTTTTTTATTTTTTTTCTATTTCGCTCGGGAACAAAAGACTATACGTCTCCTTTTCGAGGAAGAATCAGACATAGTAAAGAATATAATATCACTTGAGATGATAATTATGTTTACAGAGAAACAACAATAATTGTGATAACGTGAACTATATAACTATAATACTTACATGATAGTTATAACTATATGCATTTGAGATTATAATACACTAGCTGACGGTCCCCGGCGTTGCCCGCGCTTATTAAGTTAACAGCTTCCGATTTTCTTCCCACAACTTTCGTTGCAATAACCTGCGAGAAAGAGCTAAACGATGCTGGTTTACATAGGAATTCATTTCTGTCCGAATTATGTCCGAAGATGACATTCTCTACAACTTTTGTTTCGGAACAATCACCCCGACTCGTTCCGTTTCCAAAGTATTGCAGTAACTTCCGGTCCAGAGGGCAAATTATGAGTTTGCTCTTCACCAATCAGACTATATTATATTAACGAGAGAAGTCACTTACTTACGCGTAAACGTAAACTCATATTCAAGTCTCTAACCTTAAAAGAAAAAACTACCCTTAAAAGGATAATGCCCATTTTTGGGTCCACTTAATACCTAATAGTTTGATATCAAAATAATAATCTAAAATAATATCTTATTTTTTCATTTAAATATTTCAATTTTATCAACACATCATTTACTAATGTTTAATTACATAAAAAAAAGATATTATCAATTACTCGTATTAAAGCATTTAACATAATAATAACCTCAAATATTGCATCAGAAAACATCTAATTACTCAATAACTTGGGTAAAAAAATAAAACTGATTGGTAATAAGGAATGTAGATTAATTTTTCTACAAAATGAACTAGAATTATCGCGAAGCTCGAGAAAAAAATTGCGGGCCCATTTCTCTTAAGCGAATGGGCATTCTCCTTTGGCTATACGTTGATTATGAGTCAGTCAATCAACCAGTCTGTCAGGACTTCTTCTTTTATATATACAGAAGAAGAAGATATAGTACGTAAATCTTTTTATTACAATTGTAAAGATTACAAAAGAGTTGATTGTAATGCAATTTTTGACAAATCTAATCTAATTACACCGACTGATATTACGAGAGTACGGACCATAAACTGCAATAATTGTCATCACAGAGAAATGTTTGCGGCTTGAGGGGGACAGTGTAGCCTATATATTATATATTTTTAATTTTTTATTGTAAATATACGTTTATGTAAAATTTATACTTACCTGACAATACAATACAATACAATTGTCACGCCTTTTTCCCACAGGGATAGGCAGAGACAACGGAACGCCACTTACCACGGTCCTGACACAACTCACTCGCCTCCCTCACGCCCGATGGTTATGAGCACTAGGCAACCCAGCTTTCATGAGGATGTCTCCTATTTGAACACCCTTCTGGGTCTGCCTTGTTTAACGCATCCATTCACATCAGATTTATATATTCCTTTCGTCAATCTCCTTTCATTCATCTTGACACTGGCATGAATTGTTGATGTCACTCTGGTAATCGACACAGTTGCCATTAAATAAAAGAAGAAGAAGAAACTATACTTTTAGAACAGCAGTCTTCCCATTTTTATTTTGTATCTTGCAAATAAATTATGTATTCCGTGCCTAACTTTCTGTTTACCCACATATTGTAATACTTATCTACATATATTTATTTACTATTAAAAAGTGTCATTTAAGGTTATTGGAACAAATTATTATATTTTTATCGAATATGATTGTTTGCTTCGAATGTTTGATTACAACGAACAAAGACTGTCGTAATGACGGTTATTATCCAGCCGTGTCTGTCGTACCTTTCCAAGTGCAACTCCCGTGAAACGACTTAATTGCAAATCGAGATCAGCTTGAAAGTTGTCTGGTATGAGAGGAATGTGCACGACAGTTGACAAACCTTCGTCTCCTTAAGCCGGCATAGCTGAGGTGACGGCTATCTACAGAAATTTATATGTGGTAGAAGTTGTCTCCGTTCAAGGATCGCACTTAGCTTAACAACTGGCAAAGTGGTCACATGTCGAGGTACTGTTTAAAAAAACCTTATGGTCTGGCCACATAAGTGCAAGTCATATGCGTTATGTAACATACACGCGTCATTTTTTATCTAATAATAATAATTTAAATTATAAGTGATAACCTCAGGATTTGAACCTTAATATGATTATGACATGAAATCTGATAAAACTTAAACTTAATAAATTACGTTAAAAAATTAATTAATAATAGTAATTTTAAAGGAAATGAAAGGAGATTAACAAAAAAGATCTATTGAGCGAAAGTGGACGGCAGTGTCAGAAGGGGGCGCCCTAGGAAGTCCTTTCTCATTCAGATCGGTCAACTGCTGAGAAAGGGTCAGATGAGGAGTACCCTCCATGCACGAGGGGAGTAATGGATGTGGTCGAAGCGAAAGTAATATGTAGAGAGATGAGTCGCTGGCGCTCCATAGTTTTTGCCTATCCCAGTGGGAACAAGGCGTGAGCTAACTAAAACCTATATCAGCGGGGCACGATGTACGTGAGAGGGAAGGGCACATTACCTCGCTACCCGCTCGCAGATTATTTTTATATATTCTATTCATATTTAAAATTAACTCTTAATTTTATTATTGTAAACTTGATTGTACCTGCGCAAAACAGCGCCCACAGCTAACGAGAGACGCCATTAAGTTTGACGTGACCTATACCTACAGTTTTTATTTTTCAGATTACGTGCCACCTGTAATAAAACTAAGGAAGTAGGTAATTAATTTATTAGTGTTATAATTATACTTTATTGTAATAAAAAGAGGCTTAATTTAACTATAATTATAGATAGGCATAATTTGCGAAGAGGCTTAGCGATGATGTCCACTAGAGCGACCTGAAAAAGGGTAGGTAGATATCTCAAGAACGAAACGAACCGGGGCAAGCCCGAAACAAAAGTTGTAGAGAATGTCATCTTAAAAGAGCGGCCGTGGTCTAGCGGCTAAACTCACGATCGATGAGACCCGTGTTCGAACCTCACTAAAGACCGGTACCAATGCAAATATGTACTTTGGTCTTAAAGAGTAGTAGACAGACTGATGATGGTTATAAGCCCAGTCTGTCGTCCTGGGGTAGTACCATCCCTTTCGAATGTCGGCATAGTGAAGGCAATGCTGCCCGTAGAAATTTATCTGTAACAGCAGTTGTTTCCGTTCATGGACCGCACTCTAGCTTTACATCTGGCGGAGTGTTATCGTATGCCGAGCTACAATAAAAAAAAATTAAATAGGACACTAAAAAAATCTCTTACAACAAAGGACAATGCCCATTTGTGGGCCCGCTTGATATTTATTAGTTTCTTAATAAAACAATATTAAAAAATAATATCTTATTTTTTAATTAATAAATTTCAATTATATCAACACATCGTTTACCAATCAATAGACAATATTTAATTACACAAAAACAGATATCATCAATTAAATTATTAAAGCATTTAATATAATAATAACCTCAAATATTGCATCAGAAAAAGTCTAATTATTCAATAACTTGGGTGAAAAAATTAAATCTGATTGGTGATAAGGAATGTAGATTGATTTTTCTAACTAAAAATTTTCGTGAAACTCGAGAAAAAAGTGGGCCCATTTCCCTTAGGCGAATAGACATTCTCCTTTGAGCGAGTAAAAAATAAAACTACAAAAAATATTTACGTTAGGTTTAATTCGTATTAGGGCAGTGTCCTGCAATAACAATCGGAAGTATTGACTAGTTTATTATATTTATGTATGTTTGTATAAAGGTAAGATAATAATCATAATAACAACAATATTGTTATAAATAAACAACATATAAATACAAGATAATACGAAAGCCGAATTCCAATATTATTTTAAAATATACATACTATGTATAATAACAAAAAGCATTATTATAAATAAAGTACATAAATTATCGTATTTTTTTTTGTTATTATTTTTTTGTCAAATTAATAACAAACTTGTTATTATTAAATTATGATGAAAATTAAATACAAAAAAAAACTCAACCATTAGTTGCGAGGGCTACTGTGGAGACAGAAGACAGATGAACTTCAGTGCGGTCACGTGTAGTACTTTAAAGTGGATGGATTGTTTTCTGTTCAATTTTCATCATATTAGGTGCTTACATATCAAATTGGCGATTTTCGTACTGGCCACTTTAATCACGATTTTCTCCTCTTTGGTAAGGAATTCCAAATTCAAATTTTCACAGCTATTTACTCATGTATTTATCCTTCGATGACCGTCATTCATTTGTTTTTTTTCTTCTGTTTTTTTCTGTTTGCGTCACTCATTTTACAAAATGGAAAACTTAAAATATCGCATTATTTACGAGTACGAGTTCCGCCGTGGCACTAGTGCTGCGGAAACGACTCGAAGGGTGAATGATGTGTATGACAGACATGTCGCAAAAGAAAACACAGTTCGTTTTTGGTTCCAACGTTTTCGTTCTGGAAATTTCGACCTGCAGAACAAGCCCCGTGGACGGCCTGAGACCCAAGTTGATAATGAAGTATTGAAGGCTATTGTGGAAGCGGATCCATCGCAAACCACGTCCGAGTTAGCTGCAGGCTGCGGTGTTAGTGATAAAACTGTTTTAATTCACTTGAAGCAAATTGGGAAGATTAAAAAGCTTGAAAGGTGGGTACCTCACGAATTGACTGAAGCAAACCGGCAAACGCGCGTCGACTGCTGCGTTACATTACTGAACCGGCACAATAATGAAGGTATTTTAAACCGAATCATTACCTGTGATGAAAAATGGATTCTTTACGATAATCAAAAGCGCTCAGCACAATGGTTGGATCCTGGCCAACCAGCCAAATCCTGTCCCAAGCGAAAATTAACCCCAAAAAAGTTACTTGTAAGCGTTTGGTGGACTAGTGCCGGTATTGTTCATTACAGTTTTCTCAAATCTGGCCAGACTATTACGGCTGATGTCTATTGTCAGCAATTGCAAACCATGATGGAAAAGCTAGCGGCTAAACAACCTAGGCTGGTAGTGCCGGTATTGTTCATTACAGTTTTCTCAAATCTGGCCAGACTATTACGGCTGATGTCTATTGTCAGCAATTGCAAACCATGATGGAAAAGCTAGCGGCTAAACAACCTAGGCTGGTCAATCGCTCCACGCCACTGCTGCTTCACGACAACGGTCTAGCCACACACTGCACAACAGACGGCTACCAAATTAGAAGAGCTTCAATTGGAATGTCTAAGACATCCTCCGTACTCCCCGGACCTTGCTCCAACAGATTACCATTTTTTTCGAAATTTGGACAACTTCTTGCAAGGGAAAAAATTCAACTCTGATGGGGCAGTCCAAATCGCCTTCACAGATTGTATTGATTCCCGTCCGACTGGTTTTTTTAGTAAAGGGATCAATGAACTACCTATGAGATGGCAAAAGTGCATAGAAAACAATGGTTCATACTTTGATTAATTAAATATATTATATTTAAAAATATTCGACTTTTTGTTCCTCCCATACAAAACGCCAATTTCATATGTAAGCACCTAATATTTACCTATTTTTATTTCAACTATTAATTTAATGCAAATATGGCTAATTAGAAATAAATACAAAGTAAGATTCCACAGCCATCAGAAGAAATATGTACCAAAGTATAAATAGGTACAGAAGTATACACTCGTACAAATAACTATGTTTGTTTCAACCTGGAATCGAACCTTGGACTACCGCTTAACAGACCCAGTAACAATAATTAGTTCTTGGTACGCACTCTAACTTAACATTAGTAGAGTACAGTCATATACCAGAATCTGTTGGAATACTATAATATAATACAGGTGTAAAAATACGGATAGCAATGGCGGATGTTAAAATGATTACAAGTTATTTTTTTATTATTACCTTTTTAAGATTTTCATGGATCAAGCCGCAATGTTATAAAACATCACTACGATGAGCTCTCTTTGTCGTCTATCAGCTGTGTTATACACTGTTATAATGTTATACACTGATATTAAACCAATAAATGTCGAAAAAATATGTTTTTTTTAAATTATGGTCTCAACAAACTTAGACCGTATCAGTATGATTTATACAACTTCTGATTCGCAGGAATGCTAACTGTCTTTTACACCCTTATAAGTCATGAAGAGAGCAATAATTGACAAGAAGTCTTAGTGTATATTCAAAGGAAATTAGACGTTACTGTACTTAAATAAAGCCTTTATTACTACGAATATAACTGCATAAAAACTACGAGATCTCTACATTCTCTATATAACTTAATTATAATAGGAAACTTTTATAACAAAATATTCTTATTAAAAAAATAAGGTATTGTTGCTGACTGTACTTATTCAACAAAATTTGACTACGTGGACAGTGACCCTAAATTAACAATAATAAACTAGTAAGCGAATAAATACTTATAAATCTCATACAATTCGAGATTATTCTAAAAATAGTAATAGATTTACGTCAGTAATTCCAAAATCTGGGGGGTCTACTCAAAGCTCACAAAGTTTCGGTATTACGATTCGATCTGGAACGAAACTTCTTAAACAATTCTGAATAGAACTAGAGGACTTTTCCTCAGAACTTTTGGGATTACTAAAGTTTAATTTAATTAGATTAAATATGAATAACAATTTGTGCGTTAAAAATTCAACAAAATAGTATTAGCTAAGTTTTAATTACTAAGTTTAATTAGTTAAACAATTTTTTAGTGCAAGAGAACAAGATTTGCCAAGCTGACTAAAGTGCAGCGATTATAACCTGTGAAAGTCACCTCAACTCGAAATTAGTTACTAATAATATCTGGCACGTGACCGCACTCCCGAAGTCTACTAGAAAACGTGTAGGCAGCAATCGCCTCCGTTATAGCCGGCTTCATTAAACGAATATGCAACATCGAGGTTGACAAGATTGATTTCTTATTTTTTACGACTTAATAAAATAAATTCAACCCAAATAAAAGATTTTAAAGTAGACCATGATGGTTACTAAAGTTTCGAAAAATTTAACTAAACGTGGTAAGTATTTGTTAACGTCTAAAACTAAAAACGTTTTTAATCAATTAAAACATGTTCGAGCAAAATCGAAGAACAATAAATTAAGCTCGATTATATTGTATAAACAAAAAAAAAAAACAATGGAAATGGTAAATAAAATAATGATTTTAACTCGAGTTAAAGTTTTTCACGTGAGTTATAGAATTGTGATTCTAATGTCTAATGAAATATGGTGCAATTTAAGCAATGCTATCAGTATCACTATTCTGACCTTTGTTACCACATATTTTAAAGTTCTTTGTAAATGGTATCACTAAAACCAAAAGACCAGCGAACACGATCCATCCTCCGGCTAAATAAAAGGACAGCTCCCATGTTTTTGTTATATCAAAAAGTAACCCTGTGAAAGAAGAATCGTATTATTTAAGAGTGACTGACAGATTGACTCAAAGAGTGTAGTCTGGATGAATGAGTTCGACATAATTGGGATTTCCGGTAAATGGAATGGAATTTCTCCACGTAAAATAAAATCTCTGATTATAATGGTTATTGGACCAGTCCTGGAGTAGTACCACCATTTGCAAATGTAACACCAGTAAAGTGATGTGTGAGAAGCCACGTCAAGCCGGCAAAGCGGAGGTGACTGCCGCCTATATAAGTTTCTCAATGATAGCAGTTGTTTTTTGCTACGAATCACAAAATTTGTTTTAATAATTTATTTGCTTTTTATTTTATCTGCAAATACAAACATTGTTATCTTTTCGCGATATCTACGAGTAATATGGTTGATTCTGGTTAAAGATACAAACGAAAAGGGGGTGTTTGAATCACGATTTTTATTCAAACACACAATACATATTCTTATTACGAAAACGTTTTTATTATAGTAATTAGTCTGTCCCTCTTAGTCGATTTGATTCAGGCTGAATCCAGTTAAGTCAAAAGTAGCTACACTAAAGTTGTAGAATCTAAACCCAAAGAAAAGCTAAAACTAAAATTTTATATTAATTTCAAAGAGTACCTGATAAAGGCGGTCCAGTTAAATGCCCGACACCCTGACCGAACAAGACCAAACCATATGCTGAAGTAAAATCTTCCAAAGGCACTAGTCCAACCAACAGATTTGGTATAAAAGTGAAGGCACCAGCAAAAAGGAGACCAAAGACTGCAGATACGACTGCTAAGAATATCAGGTTAAAACATACTGGTGGCATTGTAGCTACACATAATCCACAAAATACTAAGCAGGCTGAATAAAGAGCACCAACATTAACAGATGGTCTGTCTCCAATCCACCCTAAACCGATCTGAAAAAATAATATTATTACAATTTTTAAATTCTATCTAGCGCAGTCGGCTTGATTTTAAAGTGTAAAATTATGCACGCTCATTGAATACTGCTATTTGAAATGCTGACTGCAGATATTTCTCGGTGTTAGCAGTTGTCACGGACCGTACATTGTAGACCGCACTTTAGCTGTTAACTACACTGCAATGTAGTTCCATGCAATGACAAAAAATAACATCCAGACGTAAAAAATTAAGGCTTTCAACGATGTGTATTTTTATACAATATGTTTAAATAATGTTTTATTTGTATCTAAAAATATACACCTGTTTATAATACTACCAATTTGCACCAAAACTTTAAAGTAGCTTTAGTAACCAAACAAAACTTTAAAGTAGCCCGGCATAACAAGAGGAGTATACACTGTCAACCTGAATGGTGCACATTCCTCTCCTCTAGCTGCGTGTAGAAATATCTCTGTACTAGCAGTTGTTTCCGTTCATGGACCGCATTCTAGCTTTACATCAGGCGGAGTGTTGTCATATGCTGAGCTACAATAAAAAATGTGTGTCATATAAATTTTGGCACGGTTATAAGTGACGTTGAGAAATAGTATTCTATATTTTACTATTTTTAGATCAAGGTATTTGAAACGGATCTGCAATGTCTGCACTGGCCACTGTTATGCTGGACTTTTTTGTAGCAATGACTACACACTGTCTAAATGTTAAGCAAGAGTGCGGTCCATAAGCAGAAACCACAGAAAAATATCTGCAGGCAGCAATTGTCTTCGTTTTGCTGACTTAAAGAGATGAGTTTTCACCATCCAGGTTGACAAGCCAAAGAAAACGCTGACGGTCCAAAAATGTGAAATAACGTTGTCTGTTTGTTAACTTCGTTAAGCTATTAACTTTGTTCTTTTATTAGTTTGTTAATTCCTTTCTGAGATCTCCGTTTTCCGACAGATATAACACGGTCTTTCTAAATTGAGGGTGAATATGTACCACGTAGGTAAGCGTACTCCAATTTATGTGAGTGTGGTTAAAATTTGCCTATTAAGAATTTTAAAAAAGTTTTTAGGCCTAAATCATTACATAGATTTCGATAAAAGGCAGGCAGATTGCATCCGGGGGAAATATCTGAAGGGGATGTAATAGGAAAAAATTTGAAAAACTCATCATTTTTTAAGTTAAACGCATAGAAATGCATAAATAAATAAGGAAATAAAGAAAACTTACCATTCCAATAGTATTGGTAATACCAATGACACTTAAAATGAATGCACCGTCGTCCTCACTATATCCAATTTGTGTTAGATGTTCAGCCAAATAGAAATATGGTACAATGAACCACGTGAATAATACTATGGTGCTTAAAGATAAAATAACGAAATGAAACTTCGTGAATAGATAAACGTTGAAAAGTGGGAATATACAACTTAAACATCCGGCGTACCATTTCTGAAATATATAAATCGATACATAGATATATAGAAAAGATGGGAGACTTCACGATCAATAAAATTCGTGTTCAAATCGCGCTTTTCTGGTACCAATGTAACTTATGTTATGTACTCAGGTCGCTCGGTGCCTATCAAACAAAGGGACCACATTCCGCCTGGTGTTAAACAAAAGCAGAGGCGACCTGAAGGAATGATAGTCACTGTATCGCATGATTGACAAAACAAACTTATTTCGTTGTACCCTGCTACTTCCGAGTTGATTCCGAAACGCGAGCAAAGTGGTGGTACTGCAATGAGCTAGTAACTATATTTATTTGTTTTTTATATATTGGGGAAATATAATTATATAATAACTATAATCATTAATCAGTCTTCATTTTTATCTCTTATGGTTTTCACTTATCATTAAGAGTGCATTATCAGCTACTCCAGGATCAATACCAAAATCAAATTCTTGTATTTCATTATTTATTATTTATTATCACAGACTAGTAAACGTAAACATGAGTTTACAAAACCCTTACCTACAATTATTATACAATCTCACCAATAACAGACGATTACATAATTTGCTTTAAACGTAAGGCAGACTGATGATTAAGCTGCCCTCCTGGAGTAGTTAGTACCACCACTTTCAAGTGTATTAGCGTGAAATGATTTATCGCGTTTCGGAGCAAGTTTGGAAGTAATAGAATGTAAGTAATGTCACAGTCAGCCTCAATTCTTCACAATTTTTTTTCAAAATAAAATCGCAAACAGTTTATAAATAGTTCGAACACAAATGGGACTGAACAAATTCCACCACTGAACGGGTCCGATGGACATGCAAAAGGCAGACCCAAACAGAGGGTTTGAGACCATTGTCCAGCAGTGGGACACCAATTAAGTTTTTAATAAATAGTACACAAAACTCACCTGTTCCTTTTCATTGATAGTGATCATAGAATTCTTGTAAATATTAGGACAAGAAGAAGCTCTTAGCCGATACTTGGATATATTTAACATAGCGTTTCTATGCATAATAGAATTTCTTGGCATTCTCAAGTCTTTTAAATAATGGTAATTTACTGACAATCGTTTCTTCAACCATTCCCGTCTTTCGCCTCTACTGTCTTGTTTCTTCATTACTTTGTTGTGATCTTCAGTTGAACGGAGACCGTGTTCATCTTTCTCTGTAGTTTTATCCCGTGCCAAAGCTTTTAGTTTAACAGAAACGGCTGGAGGGTTTTTGTTCTCATCAAAAGATTCCGTTGGTAGTTTCTGCTCCGAACTACTTTTGTAAGAATTTAGTAATGATGGATAGTTTACCAGGATGATGTTGTAGAGCTTTTTGTTGCCTGTCAAAGTTTCTAATACCTCTATCGGTACCTGAAATTTGTGAAAATTGCGATTTTGATTTATATTTGTAAGCTGTAATAATATAAAACACAGAATGTATAGAGAGTAACTAAATGATTTTGTAAATAGCTTCGAAATTACAGGCAATGGTCGCCTCCGCTATTTCGGCTTAAGAATGTGCACTATCCGGGTTAACAGTGCTCACTCCTCTCTTTATAACCGGCTACTTTCAAGCTGATTCCGAAAAACGACCTGCTCACTTCGCGGATATTAAACTTGAAATTATTATTTCAAAACGGCAGACTGGAGATAACCATCATCAGTTCGCGTACAACTCTTTTTAACTAATATCTATGGCACTGAGTAACCAATGACCATAGTACAAAAAAAAAATACATTGGTAAAGACTACAATTCTGTGAGATTTGAAAACAGGCCATCGATTTGGAGGCCACGTCTTTATCCGCTAGACCAGGGTCGCTCTCAAAAGCCGTGTTAAAGATTGGAGAGGAGGTAAATTTAAACAGTTAAAAATTTGTGCCAGTTAATTTTACATTACTTCTACTTAAAATGCGTGTGACAAATGGCGATTATCTCTGCTTAAGATAGTAGCGTGAAAACATTGTCAATTTATACTAATACCTTTTCACTTTGTTTTAAATAAGTAGGCAAGTGTATCACGGAGTTGCCTTTAGCTCTCATGCTAGCGTTCATTTTCGTAGTAGATTCTAGATGTTCTGCCGCTTGTATAGAGGTAGCTAACTGGGTCAGAATATAATCAGGAGGATGCCCACTTTTCATAAGAATCTTGAGTTCCTCGATCCCTGGATATAGTGATTCTCCTCCACCAGATCTTCCCGATATTGATATGGAACTCGAATCTTTAGACCTGGTCTTTGCTTGTCTCTCATGCTCTAATATCAACCATTCTGGATCTCTCATAACAGCACCGCAAACACATAGGTTCAGTAATGTACCAGATAGCAAAAGTACTGTTCCTCTCCACCCATATTCTTGAATGAAATATTGTGTCATTGGAGCGTATACGAATGTGCCTACGCCAGTACCGCAAGCCCCTAAACCTACAGCCAAAGTTCTTTTCTTGTCGAACCAATAAGCTATAGAAACCACGGCGGTCACGTAAACTAAGCCCAAACCGAGTCCCGCGATAACTCCAAAAGTTATCAACATCATTTCTAATGAATCAGAAATAGAGGCAAGAATAAATCCAAATGCTGATATAATACCGCCGAGCATCGTCATACTTCTACATCCATATCTATCCACCAGAGCGCTCATTATAGGACCAGATAGAAGCGGTACGGCTATAAAAAGACTTCCAATCCACGAGGTAGTAGATTTACTGGCTTTAAACTCGTCCAAAAATTCTATGTAAAGTAATCCAAATGAAAAACTGATACCGTCAGCTATCATTGATATGATAAATGAAGACAGAACGACTACCCATCCCCAACCACCATCAGGTATATTGGGTTTTGCTTCGGAGTCATCTTCAGAATCCTCACTGGAGAAGATGCTATCATTGTCTTCTAAACCTGAGAACTTCACGCCGTCATTGGATGGATCAATTACAACTGTTTTATTCACTTCATTAAGTGTTACGGAATACTCATCTTCTTTATCATCAAGTTTACTCAATTCTACATCGTGACTAGAAACTGAACTACTTTCAAGGGTGACAGATTCTTCGCCATCCCCCGGAGTGTCTTTTTCAATCCCTGAACTTCCCGTTGAGTCTGATAGGGGAGAATCTGTAATAGCGTCGTCACGTTTTAATTGACCACGCTTGGGTTCGATTACTGATCTATTAACTGCTGCGTCAACCTCCATAGTAATAAATGAAAATAAAATCCTGTGTTATTAATACTGTAGACTCGTTGCTATAGGATGATCTATTGTTGTAGTAGGTAATTCTCATAATCTTGGATCTCTTGCGAAATACCGACTGCTCTGTCGGGCTGCGCTGTTCAATTTGAGGGTGTTTGGCTTGTTCGGCCTGGTGACCATTAAGTACCGATTATTTTCTTGTTCCTTTCCCATACAAAATTATATTTTGTCGGCGGCTTAATAGCCGCACCACTATATACGTCAATTATCAAGGTTCAACCTTCTTTTGTATGAAGAGTTAACCGGTGCCTGACGGGAGCGCCTGAAATAATATAGAAATCGATACAGACGCTAATGGTAATGACCTTTGCAATAAAAAAAATATGATACGCAGAAAGTATTTGGCTAATTTATTAAAAACACAATTTATGGGGATGAATCGTCAAAAAAATGTAACGTAATGTAACCAAGTTTAGATTAATTAAGCACATTATTAAGATATTAATTAAAATGAGTAAACGAGTTTAAAATATAATTATTGATATTTTAAAATATACTACAATAATATAATTAAAGAATTGTAATTTTAATAACTCCGAAAAAGTATACATAAAAAACCGCACTGTAAACAAAACGCCTGATTTTTATCAAAACAAAACTATTACAACTTTAATGTAAATGAAAATATAAAAGAAACAACTTTCACATTATAAATGTATTACTTACATTTACAAGAAATAAACACAAAATGATTTTTCAGATACGTGAATGTTTACAGACCGCCTGACTAGAACTTGTCGAGCCGTACAACTGACGATCGATACCGCCCGGCTGAAGAGGTACGCTGAGCACGCGTTAACTAACAAGTGATGTCACAAACTAGTAATATAACGAATATATCGATATCGACTAATATTATTTACAGCAAAAATGTAACAAATTATTTTTTTAAAAGGTTACCTAAACGTGTTCAGTTTAAATCTCTATAAAATTGATTCCGTGAATGTCTGTATGTAATTTTCAGCAAAAAAAAAAAAAAAAACAGTATGTACCAACGTACTAAAATAATACAACAATATACGCATACCTTGACCGTTATCTACACTGAGACGCAAAAAACCTGGATCACTTAAAAAAATATATGAAATGCAGTATGCTGTAAATTACTTATTATTGCAGACAAGTTAAATTAAATAAGCAATCTATCTCTATAACTTCGGGAGAATCGCGATTTTTATAAGTGCGGAATTTTTGAGTCCCAGTGTAGAATGTCCTTTTTTAGAATAAAAAGACAATGACTACAAAAACATAAAATATGCAGAATATACTAGTACCTAATTCATTTTAGTATAATAATTGATAGGTATGTAAAATTATGTAACAAAATATAATAATTATTATTATATTTACGTATAATTTAATTTAACTTTGAAAGGGGATAATTTTGTTTGTATGGAAATAAGCCCACAATACTTAAATTGTAACATCTATTAATGAAATATATGTCGAATTGTTGTCCTCATAATCTTTACATTATAGTGGTAATATTAGTTTTCATAATACTTAACCTAAATGAATTCATAATTCCGGTTAGATTTCTGTATAATCTATCTCCCATTTACTACAATAAATTGGTTATTATTTTATGTCTAATATGATCAATAGACGTTAAGCCACAAACGAGGATCTCCTTTGAGAGCTTATTGTGAAGAAGAAAAAAAATCCAGAAACAAAACTTTGTTGTTTAAAAAATACGAGCTTAGAGATATCTTTGATAAAAAAAAATTGTTTATCAAGATCGTAGGCGATTAGAACGGTCTCAACTTGCGTCAATGGTCAACAAGTGCCAAGTGCGTCTTTGGATGCAAAAGTGTTTTTCTGTTTCTTATGTAAATAATTAAAACCACCTAATTTTTCTTTTATTCAAAATCCCTATCAATGTGACGTTGCGCTTTCGTCTCCTCAACCAGATATAGTGGAGGCGACTGATACCGCAAATATTTCAGTTGTAACAGTTGTCTCAAGTCATGGACCACCTGACCATGGTCACATGCTGAACTTCTATTTTAAAAAAATAAATAAAAACCCGTATATATTTAAAATTATAAAATAAAAAAACAATGCCCATTTCTGGGCCTACTTGATATCCAATAGTCTGTTAACGAAACAATATTCTAAAATAATAACTTATTTTTTCATTAATTCATTTAAGTATATTAATTATATCAATTATCAGTTATATCAACACAACCAATCAATATGCAATTACATAAAAAACAGATATCATCAATTATTAAAGCATTTAATGTAATAATAACCTCAAATATTGCATCAGATAAAGTCTAATTACTCAGTAACCCGGTAAGAAAATTAAAACTGATTAGTGATAAGGAATGTTATTTATTTTCCTACAAAATGAACTAAAAATCATCGACAAACTCGAGAAAAAAAATTGTGTGCCCATTTCTCTTAGTATTAACAGTTAAGTAAGTTATAATTTCAAAATATTAGTTTTAACTCTACTAAAAGCATAAAATAATCTTTAGAGTCCTTACTCCTTATTACAGTTAGAATTTAATTTTTATTACTGAATAAATAAGCGAGAAATTAATCTATTGCAATAATAATATATGGAAAATAGATTATAAATCATATTAAAGAAACGTTTATTTTTTAAACAAATAATATTTTGGCTAAACCACCCGCTATAGATTAAAAGAAAACTGAATAAAATTTAAAAAAAAACATATACAAATAGTAGTTATTAGCCAATACTTATATATAAGAGAATGGTGGTTGTGTTTTATTTATTTATTTTAAAATATTAAAAGGGAAGCTGATGGGAATCGGCTTCTATAGACGCTTTACCACCTCTACAAATTATAATTTTAAAAAAATTGGATGAACGTAGTAAGTGTAATTTACCTTATTAAAATAAATTAAGAAATGAACGAATGAAGATAATTAATGAATGGATTCACTACACTTATTTTACACATAAAAAAAATCTAACAATACAAATATAACACTTCGTAATCAATAAATAACAACTTTAAATACTGATTACGATTAATAGATAATTCATAAAATAATTTAAAATTAAACACGATAATTACATTCAGAGATCATTACAGTACTGGGCAATCTTTTGGCCAATGTCCGACCAGCTGCTCAAATATTTATTGCGATTACGTTATGAAGAAGGGAAACGATGTGCATTTATTTTATGTGTTAAAATAACTGGCCAGTAACCTTCAAAGAACTGCCGAAATCTAGTTGGGACGGAAATACGTACCTGAAAAATTTTCTTCTGGTTCTGTAGCGACAATACGTAATGAACTTCGGCTGACGTGGGCAGCTGTCTGAAGCTTAAAATCTTAATATGACTGTATGTTTATTTATGATTTGTTCGTAGGTACTCTTATCAAAATATTAACTGCTAAATTAAACCTAAAACAAATAAGTTAATAAACAAAGCGAAATAAATATTATCAATTAAAAAAAAAACAATTTAAAATAGAAAATTAAGGTTAGATTGCAAATGAATTGCAAATAATGTCATTTTGAAAGTTTTAAAAATTATGATAGCATTTTTTTTAGCATAAATTAATAAATAATAATTATAATTAAACTAAAAGCTTTCGCGATTTTTCGAAGCTTTCCAGACATGATTTTAAACCATAATCTTCATAAACGTTCACGTGCTTATAATTAAAGGCAGAATTTGTAAAAATATTTTATTTACTACATGAAAATATTATATGATAATAAAAAAAATATTGTTTGTTCTTCATACATCTGGGTCCCACTGGAAACTGACCTATGGTTCCAATTGCCACCTATATAATATAACAGTAGACAATTCGCCCCACTACTGGAATGTGGGGCTAGTTAATAACTAGGCGTCATCTGGTCCCACTGTTAGAATATGGGTCCAGTTCACCATTATAACATGGTATTGGTGTCAAGTGGTCAGTGGGACCAAATGTAACTTTGTTATATGTACTTTGGTCGCCCAGTGCCTATATGCACTATTAAATAGTGGTAGAGGCAGACTGATGATGGTTATTTGTCCAGTCTGCCGTCCTGGGGTAGTACCACCACTTTCAAATGTAACACCCGGGAATAGTTTGAACGTAGCCAGGTATAACGAGAGGAGTGTGCATTGTCAATCTGGATGGTACATGCTCGTCTCTTTAAGCCGGCATTATGGAGACGACTTCTGCCTGTAGAGATTTATCTGTAGTAGCAGTTGTTTCCAAACATGTACTGCACGCTAGCTCTACATCAGAGTGTTGTCAATGCCGAGCTACAATAAAAAAAGTCTCCTAACTCAATATATCAAATATATATACGAAGTTTTAGGCAACAGCTAGGCCTCTATAAATATAGGAAAATATTATACCGGAAATACGTTTTAAATATTTCTTTATAAGCCTGTGAATTTACATTATTATTCCACACCAAATACAGAAATGAATGGAAACTCACTTTGATTATGAAATCACGGGCGTCCGTTCGTCTGTTTGAATGATATTATTAGATCTATAGTAATCTGTACTATACATACTATTCCATCTATTTTTATAGTAACTCGGCATTTGAATATATTCCGCCTCCAGCCAGAGTGCTGTCCATGAAAGGAGGCAATAGCTACTACAACTGTATGCAGACAATAGTCGCCTCCGCTATACCGATCGGAAATCATTCGTTGGGTTTTATTTAGATCAAAATTGTTTTAAAATACATTATTAATATACGCCCTTTTCAATTTGTGGGTACGTAATAATTATCTTCTGATTAAATAAATAGACGTCTGACCCCGAATTAAGGGATACCCTGCACTATGGACTTTAGGACAAGACAAGACAAATCCCTTTTTAATATTATCATATTTTATAATACGAGTAGATTAACAAATATTTCTTTCGATAAGGACTTGAGCGTAACTTTAGTGGATAATTAATATAATCTTTATAAACTCTAAAGAGCGTATGTGATCGACTCAGCTTTGATTTCTATTTTTTTTAATTTTTTTAGATGCATATACCAAGGCACTGTTACGTCTAAAGTACATATAACAATAATTTCCGATAAATAAGCTCGCATTTTAATTAAATATTTCTACAAATAAATAGATTAGGTATTATTTAATTATAGTGCAGTTATTTGTGCGATCGAAAAGTTAGCAGACAACCTACTAAGTGGAAGAAAGATATTCATGAAATCGTAGGAAAGCAGTGGATGCGGGAAGTAAGAAATCGTGAATGAGGCAGCAGTGGATGTTGAAGAAGTGGATGATTATCCAACTGTTTATTAGTTGCAACATATCTTAGCATGAGATAGTATTTTAATATCTTAAGAATCATACAGATAAACTTGTTAAAATAAAATGAAAAATAGACATTTGACTGACATATTTTGATTTAATTTCATTAATAACCCGGAGATGGTAATCAATTTTATATCTGACAGATCTCCAGCCTTGATTAAAATAACAAATCTCAGTAAGACAAGAAAGATACATGAGTTTATTGCATTGATATAAATGGATTAAATTTTATTAAAATGCCAATTGGTCTTCAATGATCGATCACATAAAATTCCAACTTGTCCCGGGAAATTCATCTTTTAATTTGGTATGGAGGGTTATGGTTTGACCCATCGCCGATAGGTTCGCATATACAAAAAACCAAACAATTTATTGGCGCGAATCCATACTAAGGTTACATACAATATATCGCCGTATTATACATTCTGAGAATTAATAATGATACCTACTAAATTAGATAATTATTATTAAAGTTACGTTTCATAATTGATACGTGCCTATATAAATACAAAAAAAATAGGATGTAGGTAACTATCGCCACGCGATTTTACTATGCGCTCTTTGCTGTGTTCTTTTGCTTTTTCCACAGACTATATAGGCTTTTTCCAAAGATAGCTTTTCACAAACTATATAGAGATACAACTCGCGGTTAAGATTTTTGTCTACCTTCACGTGCGTTAAAAGGTAGGTATTATTATTAGTTAAGTAAATGTTTAGACGATTTATTAATAATATTTGTTAGTAATTATTATAATGATTTTCGATAGATTTTATTATCTAAAAATATAGTGTGAGTAATATAAGTAATAAAGTTATAATTTACCCACTTATCAAAGGGAAAAGCAAAACAGCAGTCTAAACTCGTTTAAAATATCACTAATAACTGGTTTTATCAGATTAAAAATAACCTTCAAAGGTAGCCTATAATAATAATTATTACTCATTAGGTATTTTGGTAAATTCCGTGAATGATGAGGATTATCGGAAGACATTTTATAATATTTGAACGCATTTTTTACTGGATTTTTCGAACGTACCTTTCGAACGTATTGCCAGTATAAAAAATATATTGACGATTCGTGGGTTTGGAGAATTATAAAAATTATATAGTAATAACTGGTATGTTAATTAGTTTTTACTTTATTTTATTTTAATAATTAAATACTTTTATTAAAAATAGTTACATTTTGAAATATATTTTTTTTACTATGAAAACACTGGCTCTTTCTTTTCTCCGCTGATTGTCGGGCGACACGTGCGTTAGTTGCACCAAAAACTGGAAAATAATACAAAATGACTGAAGGAACGGCGACTATTCGCACCCGTAAATTTATGACCAACAGGTATAATACTTAAAATTCATATATCAAGTGTGTGCGCAAAGTTTTAAGTGCCGAAAACAGCTACGTTGTGTGTCAGGTTATGTTAGTGACAACGCTTGTGATTTTTCAGGTTGTTGGCCAGAAAGCAGATGGTGTGCGATGTTTTACACCCAGGTAAACCCACAGTCAGTAAGACTGAGATCAGGGACAAGCTCGCCAAGATGTACAAGGTGACACCAGACGTGGTTTTCGTCTTCGGTTTCAAAACTAACTTTGGTGGCGGTAAGTCAACCGGATTTGGTCTTATTTACGATACACTGGACTTTGCCAAGAAGTTCGAGCCTAAACACAGATTGGCACGTCACGGACTCTATGAAAAGAAGAGGCCCACACGTAAACAACGTAAGGAACGTAAGAACAGAATGAAGAAGGTGCGTGGTACTAAAAAATCTAAAGTAGGCGCAGCCTCCAAAAAGTAATGTGACGGTATAGGACTAAGTTAATAAAAAACAAAAAAAAATCACTTTGTTGTTTCTTTTTTAGTCCTATATGATTCTATGGTAATCTTTCGCAGACTAGGCATGCTTTAATTCTGTTTTCATAAATAGGAATTATTTTTATAGTATGTTTTAACCAAATCTTTTTTTTTTGCATAAAATGTAGCATTTTTATCCATGAAAGTCAGGATTTAGATAGTGTTCCTATTCGAAGGAAGCGTCTATGTATTATTGCAAAAATTGTTAATAAAACAAAGTTTCTTGGGTATCAAGAAAAAAAAAACCATAAACATTAAGTAATAACTTTAATTAAAATAAATACTCACAGATTGAAATTGGAATAATATAATTGCTTATATAAATCAAGTGCACTTTAAATTAAAATACTAACTTATTTGAACACTAGTTTATTGGTAGAGCTTTCCTTGTGTATACTAATGGAAAACTGATCAATGATTTATGAATAATGACATACTGATTTCAAGCAACCTCCGGATATCTGCTAAACAAACATTCATGTTCACTAACCTCATAACAATAGGGCAATATTATAAGGAGGGGTTATGTTTTTTTATTTAGGTATTTATTAAAACTAATTACAAAGTGCAGAGATATTAATATAGTTCCGATTAGGGATGTAAAAATATATTTTTCTGTTTTGTATTTGAAATATTATGTTTGTATTTTTAAAATGTATATGCAAAATGTAGATATAATAAGACAATACAAATACAAAATATAAATTTTTGATTCTAAGTTTAACATCTCTAGTTCTGATATAAAGTCTCTGCAGAACAGGGCTGTCGGAACATCAGTGGTGATGAAAATGACAAAACCATTCCAATAAATCTTACAATAATAAAGTAGACTCACAAAATCACTCCCATTATGCCTTTCCATTTTTTGGTGTTTAATACTAAAAAAATTACTATTTATTGTAACAATTTACTTTGAAATTAAATATTGCTTATTAAGAGCGATTGCATAAGTTCGTGCCAAGAGTAATTTAAAAAAAAAAATTTAAGTTAGCTAAAAAGGCTAAAAAAAACAAATTTCTATATTTTAAAAAACATAGACAATACATAATAATTGTATTAATTACAAAATAAAAAGTTGTACTTCTTACAAACATCTGAAGCAGCATTTTTGGCAGTTCTTATTAATAATAATTTAACTTAAATAAAGTGCAAATTCATTAGTTAATATTAATAATTTCGACACATAACTTTAATGCTATAATTTTTATCTTGTAACAAGAAATTATATAGAGACAAAAGAAATACACACGATAACTTAATTTTTAATTAAATAAAAAAATAAAAATTTTGTTGAAAAAAATTATTTTTAAAAATAGGTGAATTTACATACATACAAAATAAATATAGTATTTATTTGTGTTTACATTTCCATACATTATCCATACATTTTTAATTAAATATAAAAATAAAAATTTGGTTGAAAAAAATTATTTTTAAAAATAGGTATGTTTACATACATACAAAATAAATATAGTATTTATTTGTGTAAATCATTTCCATACATTTTTGATAGATACTGAGTAGTGCCTCAAAAAATATATTAACAAAGGCTATCTGAATAATTCTATTTTAATAATTTTTAATTAAAAACAATTTGTGACATATAATTTTAACTTAGAAAATAAAATTAAAAAATTGGCAGCCCTACCAGCATTTCTATTAAAATCTATACTTACTTATACATACATATTTTGTACCAAACATATCTACATAACTCAAATTTGCCGCATTATTATAGCTCGGCATGTGACAACATTCCGCCTGATGTAAAGCTAGAGTGCTACTACAGAGAGAAACCTGTGCAGGCAGCAGTCACCTCCACTATGCCGGTTTGTGGAGACGAGCATGTACCGTTGTGCACTGTCAAGCACTCCTCTCGTTATACCTGGCTACTTTCGAACTATTCCCGAAACATGACAAGGTCACTTAATGGGTGTTACATTCGAAAGTGGTGGTACTACCCTAGGACGGTAGACGGAACAAATAACCATCATGGTTAATTAGCGCAATCTACCAGTGAGGTATAGCACCACTACATTCAAATGTAACGCCTGTAACGTGACCTAGTCGCGTTTTAAAATATTTTGCAAGTAGGAATGAGGAGTGTAAATTTGGGCCCGGAATATTTTAAATACAAACCCTGGATTTATTCCTAAATACAAATAACTCATTGCAGTACAGCAATCTCTTTTACTTTTACTTGGATGAATCAAGAATAGATCACTGGCATATCTATTATTATTTAATTACTCAACACACCTAAAAATTTAAATAAATATAATAATAATTAATTATTTAGTTAAAGTCACATTCTTTAATATTACGGCATTTTAGGTAAACTTCCGAATAAAGCGACCCTTTGTCACGGCCATTGAGAATTCTATTACTGCTCATGAATAAATCTTATTTAAAGTTTTACTGAGGTGGCCTTGCAGGTGAATGCGCACGCGCAGGTCCCGCTTCTTTCTTTAGTATGGCTCTGAAATCATAAATTAGTAGGAGTAAGATAGTTAGCAAATGTACGACAACATTCTGCTTAATGTAAAGCTAGAGTGCGGTCCATGAACAGAAAAACTGTTACCACAGAGAAATTCCTGCAGGCAGCAGTCACCTCCACTATGCCAGCTAGTGGAGACAAATGTACAGTAACTCACTGATAAACATCCTGCGTTGTCTGTAGTTTCCCCTGATGTAGATGTAATCGTCTCCCCACCATCTGTGTGTTAGCAACAGGAGACGGAGCCCACCATCCAACCACTCTACCCACAACGGGAACTCGTCGCAGAAGTCCTTCTTGCCAGAGACGTTCTGCGTTCTCACGTTCCAAGTCTGCTTGTGCTTCTTCTATGCCTGCGAAAGAAATTATACATTATTATTAAAGTAATAGATTGCATTTGGGAAAAAATAATGGCACTGTTAGCGTTACTACAAAATAATTTTAATATAAAGCAGTTTTACATTAAACAAAAAATTATCAAAATCACACATACCTTTCTTTAATACTTCAGACATAGTTGTGAGGGCTTTAGAACTTTCCTCGACCTCTCTACCAGCAGTTACAACTAAATCTAGTAATTCCCCGACATCCGTGTCTTCCGTGACCATGCCAAATCTGTAAATATTAAATTTTGCTATTTAAACACGTTTAATTTTTTTATAGTAGCTGGCACTATTAAAGAGTAATAGACAGACTAATGATGGTTATTTGTCCAGTCTGCCCTCCTGGGGTAGTACCACCACTTTCGAATGTAACACCCGTGAAGTGACCTTGTCGCGTTTCGGGAATAGTTTGAAAGTAGCCAGGTATAACGAGAGGAGTGTGCACTGTCAATGTAGATGGTACATACTCGTCGCCCGCACAGGTTTCTCTCTGTGGTAACAGTTGTTTCTATTCATGGACCGCACTCTAGCTTTACATCAGGCGGAGTGTTGTCACATGCCGAGCTACAATAAAATAAAAATAAACCCATACCTAACACAAGCAAGCCCTTCCTCACTTTCGCCACAAGAAAAAGCACCATCCGTAGCTCTTAATGTATCAACTAATTGTCTATTTAATGAATTGAGATCTTCAACTGACGCTTCTTCCCATTCTGGTGGAACGTAACGTACACCACCCAAGCCTAAAACATAATAATAAATTTGATCCCTTCCCAAGTCCATTGTTCTGGAATCAATACCTATATTCACTGTGTACCAATCTAAATGACTGGGTATAAAAAATAATTTATTCAAAAAGCACTAATAATGACTATTATTATTCTATCATAGATTTTTAGGTTATCCTAGGCTTCTTAAGTGGAAACCGCACCAGTACATCTATTCTTCGGGACCCAACTCGGCTGCACAACAGTTACTCTAAAGTGCGGTGTCACCTTAACATTTTACTGACGGACTCTATTAAAACATCCAAAAATAGCGCGTATTCTTTTTCCTGTAGCCATAAGAAACCCTGATGAAGAGTGTCAAGATTAACTGCTAGTAACTCACCTGCCCACCCTGGAACATGAATAAGTTTTAACATAGGATGCTCATTAACTTTATTTTGGAAACTATCTCTCAAAGCAACTGTGGCTTGTAATATTTGCAACTGTGCGTTTAATATTTCTGAAAAATCTTGTATTCTCGACATGTCTAGCAAAGAGCCCTCTAGTGGACAATAGCGGAGTACAACGCCGTGACTCTCAGTCTCTGTTACTTCTACGTTAATCTGTAATTTTATTAAAGACTGGTAAGTAGACTTAGGATCAACTTTGTAGCAGGTGCAACAAAAAGGAATTTTCTCTCTGTCAAAGGATAGTGCACATTCATTTCACCAAGCTAGCATAATGGAGGCGACTGCTACCTGCAGACATTTCTCTATGGTAGCTAATGTTTACAGATATAGATCAGACTTGACCTGATTGCATCAGTTGTCTATAATATTTTTTTTTTCTTACCATGTCAGCCTCCCTCTGAAGCACCTGTCCGAGCCATGAATTCAGTTTGTCATAATAAGGTGGAGGTCTAACATCGTCCGTCGGTGCAAATTGCCAAATGACACAGCACGATGCTTCGCTTATTGCATTCTGAAACGCAATAAGAAATAAAAAATCAAATAAAAAAAAAGAATGGTGTGTAGTTTCTTTTTACAATTGATTTACAATGATTATATGTATAATATTTAAATATCTATCTATTTATTATTATTAAGTATATTGTTATTTTTAAGTATCCTATTAATAGGTTTCTATTTATCTATTTATTTGCTTGGAAGAAATTGCTGCCTTTTTTAATAATTAATTTAATTTAATTTATTTATTAAGTATTATTATTACTTACAATTATATCAACATTTGGTGGTTCATCTCCTCCTGGTGGGTCGCTCTGGAATTACGAAACGAAAAATATGAATTGCTTCCATAAAAAAGTTTAAGGTAATATGTTTTTATATCAGATCCCAGATGTGAAGCATATTGTGTACTGTCCAGGTTACCGTCTCGCAGCAATAACTATATATTCAGAATAGACGTCTAGGGAAACTACAAGGAATTTATAACAATTTTATTTTAAGAGGCTTATGAGCTGCCAGCCATACATAATGATATGTTAACAGAAACCTACACGACCTCAAATTACGACAAAAACTCAAGAGAAAAAAAAGGGTTCCCTACATTCAATTTCCATCATAATTTAATAATAATAAAATAATCAACAACTTACATGTAACTTAATACCAGGTGTGGTACTTAGAACAGTATAAATAGCTCTGGCTGATAAGAAAGCTGATGATATATTGTGTATTAGTGCCCGTGCTCCCGCACTTCTCATAGCGCACCACAACGGTAATGCTGGGACTCTAGCACCTCCGCCTGATAGACCTGCTAAAGCCGCTAATGTACCTTCTCTGCTTCCTGTCTGAAATTCAACATCATTTTAGCAGTCTGGCAAGAGACTGTAATCCTCCTGATGTTAAGCTAATTGCATTCTACAACAGAAATGACAGTAAAATGCAAGTGTTTTTATGATAATATAAAAGCTGAAGAATTGATGCTGGTATATCTAAGATTAAGATTTAATGGAGTAAGTTTTTATACTATTCACTTTGTAGCACATCAACTTCTATATAGTCTATACTCAGACAGGCCGAACCAGGTTTTGTTCATTTTTTTAAATTGTAACTGGTAAGCTAGATTACGGTTGATGAGTGGAAACAACCGCTACTGTAGATAAATTTCTGTATGCAGCAGCTCTGCCGGCTCGAGGGGACTTCTCTCGTCGTAGCCAGGCTTCCATATGTAGTAACCTATGTACTTACATTTGTACTAACCGGCTTAGAAATATCATTCACAGTCACTGGTTCAGGTATCCTATATAAAGTCTGAACCACTATGTTATAGAAAATACATAATAAACTGACAAAACTATTAAAAAGTTCTAGGCAGAATGATATATGGTCTATTGGCTATTTTTAGAAATTTCTGGAGGCAGAAGTCACCTCCACTATGCTTTATAAAAGGATACAACAGTTGGTAATCCATTGATACCAAACCACAGTCCTGGCGTTAAAGTTAATGAATCTGCAATGCTGAATACCTTAAAAAAATAAAAGTAAAACATAAGAGCATTATGTTACATTGATAAACTGCGTGGACATATATTAGGCTAACACTTGTATTGATTATGTGTTATTTTTGGGCCCAATTGCCCATTAAGAGTAACCGTTTGTTGTGCCAACATAAAAAAAAGCGGCTGTGGTCTACCAACAGAGGGCGTGAATTCACGATTGATGACAAAGCGGTCTCAAATCTCACTGACTGGTACCAATGTAATTATGTTATGTTATTTGATCGCTCAGTGCCTATACAAGATTAGCTCAATATAGGCATGAAAAAAAAAAATTGACACAAACAAAAATAGTTGGAAAATAAAAAACAATTTTAGCTCAAAATCCAACCTGATTCTTCCCCATAGCAGCAGGTAAAGCTAAAGCATGCCCTCTAATATGTAAATGCAGTCGTCTCGCCGTACAGATATCATGTAACATATTCAAATTCTCAGCTGAACCTAAGGGAGGTGCCCCAGCTTCAGCCAAAACCAGCAATGGATATCTACCACCTTGTATATCTTCTTCACAAAATCTATTTAGTGCCTCCAAATCCATGCCGCGTCCTAAAACAGATACAACAAAAATAAGTTGTTAGTATTGTACTATATTATAATGAACATTGGAAAGGATTGTTTTCCGAAGATTTATTGTGCAAAGGTGAATGGCAGTGTCGGAAGGAGGCGCCCTACGAAAACCTTTCTCAGTCAGATTGGTCAACTGCTCCGAAAGGGTCAGGTGAGGAGCACCCTTAACCGACGCTCATGCATGGACTAATGGATGTGGTCGAAGCGAAAGTGGCATGTAGAGAGAGAGGAGTCGCTGGAGCTCCATAGTATCTTCCTACCCCAGTAAGAACAGTAATAATAGTATACTGCAGGTTGTAGCTGATAGGAGCTTTACCCAAGCAGTGACCAAACCTAGACGTCGGGGTCTCAATGAGGCCTCTTTTAGCTGTTAGACACGTTTTTTTTTCTTAGTATACCACAATTAATTCAGATTGTTAACTTGTTAAACTCCTTGAGCTCGCAACAATTTTTATTATAATTTAATTATAATATTTAATTAAACATTACTCTTAATTTAAAGGACTATTTTTGGGCCCACTTGATATCTAATAGTCTGTTAACAAAACAATATCTTCTTTATATCAACATATCTTTTACCAATCAATAGACAATGTTTAATTACATAAAAAACAGATATCATCAATTATTAAAGTGTGATGATATGAATAATAACCTCAAATATTGCATAAAAAAAAAAGACTAATTACTCAATGATCCAGATAAAAACAAAATGCTTGGTGATAAGGAATGTAGATTTATTTTTCTACAGAATGGAACTAAAAATCATCGACAACCTCGAAAAAAGGGGCCCATTTCTCTTAGGCAAATAGTAATTCTCCTTTGGTTAAATATAAATAAACATCTATTAGAATACCTGTTACACTAACTGGAACAGGCCGTACGCAGGCTAAAGGTAAACTTAATTGTCTACACAAATGTTGTACTATGCCAAGTGGACTTGCCACTGAACTGTAAATACATGGCAGTCTGTTACTGAAAGCGAGTGCTGAAATAGAAAAAAATAACAGTTAAATTCATAATAGTTTGTTTACAAAATATATTGGATTGAAATCAACAATGTGTTGTTAAAATTGTTTCTATACATTATTAATGTTTTACTTTCTGATGTTTGCATAGTTTTGGCAGAGGAGGGGAGCCGAACGCCTTGACTCCGGACCTTTTTTAGTCTTCTTGGGGAGCCCACACTGAATTCCACTCCGGTTCCCACTATTTTAGGAATGGCTACACTGGTATATTTATTTCTGGCTTTTACAGAAATATTTTATGATATTTTTGATCTGTTTTAAAGAACAGCATAAAAAAACAATATAAAAAGTAAAACCTTATCATAATGTAGCAATATTTTTTATATATAAATAAAGTTATGAAATATGTACCTCCATCTTCTAAATATCTCGGATATCTATGATGTAACAGCATTCTAACAACTCTGACCAGGCCTTCTAACTGTTCTTGGTGGTAATATGCTTGGTAATCTTTTAATCTAAAACAATTTGACACATAAATAAGCCTATAACATTATCCTAGCAGTTTTAATTAATTTATCATTGTTATTAAACTCGTAGTCACCCATACCTAAACATATGCGACAGCCATAATGTAGTCTCGCTTGCTATATGAGCACCCAATCTCGCAGCATGATTCCGCTCCAGTCGCCCAAAAAGTGCAGCCAAACTATGTGACAAAATCGCAGCCCGACCGGCAGAATTACTTG